>APFE030459599.1:0-22359 GCA_000404065.3 Pinus taeda | reverse complement strand
CTCCATCAACATTGTAAGTGAAATCTTCAAAAAAATCTTTTCTATGAGTCATGTGACAGGTTGCTCCTGAATCAAGCAACCAATCATTTTTCCAGGAAGCAAGTGAAGCATTAAACAAATCTTCATTTACTCCAATGTTACATTGTGCCTCAACATAGTGAGCGGATTCAGGGGCTTTACCTTTGTCTGTATCATCAGTTTTACCTTTCTGTTGGTTTCTTTTCTGCTCAATTTTGTCCCATGGTAGCTTGCATGTAGAGGCATCATGGGATCCATTTCTTTTGCAGCGAATACAGTGTAAATCTTCCTTTTCTCCTTGAGAATGTTTGCCCCCCTGCCTCTGAAATGTCTTCCTCTTCCTCTTCATCCACCTCTTCCTCTTGTAGAATCTTCAGCAGGATGCTTTTCTTTATGAGCAAGGCACACAGTCTCTTCAGAAGATTTAGGGGCTGTCTTCTTTCCAAAAGATTTCTCTCTTTTAGCAAACTTTTTCACAAGAGAGTCAAAGGTTATATCTTTTAGATTTCCATTTGCTTATAATGACTCAAGATAATTGGAGTAAGTAGGATAAAGTGCCTTGAGAAAAGCAATAAGAGGAATATCCAATTCAACCTTAGTAGATTTTATATCATGCATTATAGAATTTGCTTCAGATGAAAGAGCAAGAGGATCATTATTTTGTAGTCCAAGAGTGAAGAGTTTAATCATGAGTTGAACGACTTCAAGTGCAGAATGTGATTCATAGAGTGTTCTTTCAGCTTTTTTAAAGCTTCAAAAGCAGTTGAATATGATGAAATATGGCGACTCACCTCTTTATTTACAGATGTTGCGATTAATGCATAAGCTTTGTTGTTCTTGTTTTCCCAAATGGCGAGCTCTTTGTCTGAGGTAGGATTTTCTGGGTCACTGTCTGCTTCTCCGACACACACTCCTTTCCACAACTCATTGAAGATGAGGGTGTGTTGTATCATCCGGGACCAATCAGGATAGTTCTCCTTGCCAGTGAGAACTATTCCTACGATAAAGATGATTGAATGCATTCTGTAAAAGAAACTTCTGCTGATAGAGAAACAATATATATGTTATACCTTCCACTTCTCAAGCATATAACATATTGCCATAAAAATTAATAAAATTTCATTCCACGCTCACCCCACCAATGAAACAACATCATTTGAAAATGTATTTGACACCATTCACCATACAATAATTTCACACCTCTGTATATTGACCAGTGCAATATCCAAACTATAACGTAAACAAGAATTATTTCATCTCAGTACCTTTCTTTAAATGTACGCCGGAGGCCAATTGTAAACATTGATATCACATATGCTGCACTAAAAGCCCACTGACCCAACCATACAGCAGTATTATTCTTTAACAATTCTGTAATAAATGTCTATCTAATTCTCAACAGAACCAGAACCAGAACATCTCGAATATAAATACACAGGTGGTTGCGTTTTTTTTCAAGAAATATTGGCATTGTCCGAAACCCCGATCCTCTCCTCAAGATGGAATTGGCTGCAACTATACTCACCATTACAGTTTTTCTTTTTACTATTTTTGTTGGGGTAACCTTGCTTTGGAAGCCTTCACCACGTCTAAAAACTAAGCGCATCCCCACCGTGAATAGTCTTCAAGGTAGTTTATAATCTAGATGTTTAGGCTTTTGTTCCTTCTGCTTTGACTGAAACATGATAACTTTTTTATAGTGGGAGTTCTGATTGGAGGTTTGTTAGGATTTTCCAACTATTTGGAGAATTATGCATGGTTTTATATGAAATGACTTGTCAGATAAAAAATGTTGAGATTGGGAAACATGTACCTTGTGAATAAATATAACTTCAAATTTACTAATTTCAGAGTAGATATTCTGCCAGAGAAAATTTTTCTGGCTTTAGAGAGCATGATTCTTTGGATGCAGTAACCTTAAAGCATGGTCCTTTTTGGGTTGTAGGCTGCCTCCAATGACTGAAGATATTCTAGGAGTCGAAAGGACAATTGAACTGGATGAAACCATCAAAACCCCAGAGAGGTCATTCTAGGCCAAATATGTAAGTGGGTTGCCCTATATTGCTATATCAATTCTATTTTCGTTCTAAACATAATGAATGTCTAAATAAAACTGTCAAGTTCATATTTGTGTAGCTGCAGTATATGGATGGAGATATTTAGATCTGCTTGTAAGGTTAACACTTCAAAATGTTTTTTGCAGTGGATGTACCTTGTTCCATTGGGTTTGATTGTTATGAATGCCGTAACCCAGGCAATGAATATGCCAGAGGAGCAGGCTGCAGGACAAGCACCACAGCGGATATCGAATTCAGGAGCTCGTAGGAGGTGATTGAATGGTTGGAAGCTTAATCCATGAGAGAACTCCTACTAATTCAGGATTCTGTTCAAGCTTAAGATTGCTTTTAGTCGAAAGTATTAAGAGCATGTACTTTTTTTCACGCTGAAGCCAAATCTAAAGTGACAAAATGACCAAGGGTTGAAATAACTAATTCCATTACAGTCGTCTTGTATTTTTTACATTTCCAGAACTAGCTTGCATTCATATCAAGGTGCCCATCCACTAGAATCACAAAACATAGTACTGAATTTGAACCATGTTCTAGCAATGTATCATACCATTCTTTAGAGCACTATTAGGACAATAATCGTTTGACTTGATCATTTTTCAGTACAAGGCACGATCCATGTAAGTGCCCCATGTAGTGCCAACTTACGAGATCACTAACTTTAAAACTATCATGCAATTGGCCAATAGAAGCGACACTTGCTTTGCCAGAATTTTTTCCACTGTAACTTCATTTAATTTGCTTGTTAATCTATCTTTGTGGTAATGACCCTAACCAAAGCCACGCATAAATCTTAAGAATCGCAGGACATTAAAAACAAGATTACTCTCAATTAACTTGTGGCCTATCTTTAATCACTTTTCCCATCTTAGTTTTTAACTTTTTAGTGTCTCCGAAAACTAGGTGGCAACTCCAATTGCCTTCCGAGTGTTCAAGCCTGGCCCTTTTTTATTGGCGGGTTGTGTGGTACTTGTGCTAATCTCGAGAGTTACCGGAGTTGAGGTTATATGGTGGTAAAATGTCAACGCGGAGAGCGGTACACATGGAATGGAGATTGCAATAGGATAAATGCAACCTCCCCATGTTAAAACAGATAAAAATATGTAGTTAGTTGAGTATTGTTACCGGGAAAGCGAAGATTGTTGGTGGTTGCTGTTTTCCTTTGTGAGGGTTCGTGCAAATGCTTTAGTGGCGTAGCATAAGATAGGATGGAGCATCGTCATTGATACACAAAACATAGAAACACTAGTAATATTTATGATCCATATTATAAAATATAAGTAACTTGCCCGAGCAGCAGCTAGAGTTGTATGCACTATATTTGCAGAAGTTTACCGCGTGAGGATAATGAGTTTTGAATGTGATATTGGATAATTATGAATATTTCCTTGGTTAGAAGTTAGCTGAGTAAGTCATTGTGCGAAGTTAATTGGATGAGGAAAATGAATTTTGAATGGGATAGTGGATGTTAATGAATATTGTTTTGGTGAGAAGTGAGTTGAGGAAGTCATTCTGCTGAGGTTGATTTTTTCACAAATATTTGAAGAATAAATTTATAGAACAAAGATTTGGATATTATATAATTTTTCTTTTGTGATGTTTCTTTTTTAAGAAAATCATTACTATCAAAAGGGCTGGAAATGATGTGTCATGATAGTTAATGTCTCGTCATAGCTTTACCATGGTTGGATGAGAAAATCAAGGGAGCAGAATTCCAACTCCCAACTGTTCTTAACATGTTTGCCTCATCGAATCAAATCCTTAGCTGAATAGAGAATGTAAAGTATAAATTTGAGGTGGCTAGAAGCTAGGGAAATGGGCATATAATGTAGAAAGATCCAAAATAGCAAGTGTGTAATAATTGAATAATAAAAAATGGATAAGTAAATACGCTAATATGAGAGGAAATCAAAATAATGAAACAAGATGGAATATTAACGAAATCGTTACCTAGAGATGTTTGAGTATTTTCATAAAGACCGACAATTTCTTAAAAAATATGATTGATAAAATTCAATACCAATCATTGAAAGAGACTTAGAGTAGGATGGCCTTTTTTTCCTAAAAGAATTGTATGGAAAGCATACTTTTTAGATTGTGCCGAATGTTTGACAAATTACATAGTTTTAAATAACTCTTAGTACTAGTTTTTGTCATAAAAAATGAAAATCACGTGAATCTCTAATACAATAAACGAATTGTTGTTGAGTTTTTTTACATTCTCCAAATGCAACTTATCAAATGTATTCCTGACACGAATGTGATCTTAAAACAAAATTATGTTTCTGAGTGTATACATATAGTCCAAGATGAAGTGCATCTACTTAATTTCACAATAAGTAATTTATTTGAACCCTATCACTGAAAAATACATCACTTCTATTCCAACTAACAGATTCCAACTAACAGATTCTTATTTAATGTTTTTGGGTTTGTGTCATGAATATATGGGTTTATGTCATGAATTTATGGATAAAGGAAAAAGAAGGAGAAATAGAAAAAGCACCTTTTTATTTTTGGATGGATGAGATCTCATGGAAGAGAGTGAGCAACCAGAAGCAAGGTTGGTAAAAATAATGAAAATTCATGAAAAAGAAAAATAAATTAATTTGAAGGTAAAATTTGCATGCATTTAATAATTCATTTTATTATTTTAAATAAAAAATTTAATAACAAGTATTTAAAAAATATTAAATGGTTATATAAAAAATTAATAATATATTTCTTAGAGAATTTTTTCGGATTGAGATCTCATAGGATTTTTGGGGCCTATCTCAATCAGAAAAGTTCTCTCTCTAAACATTATGGATCACATAAGTCTTCAAAAATATATTTCTTTTTAAACTTAATAAATTATAGCTAAATAAATTAAAAAAAAAAATTATGACTTAAATTAATGGAAAAGTATCTACTTATTTTAATTTCTTTTAAAAACATTATTACAAAAATAATATTATAAAAATAACTTTTATCAATATATAAAGAATACAAACAATGTTATCTATTGAATTTTGGTTGTCATTGATGTCAACCCAAGCAACACTAGAATATTCCCCGCCTTTGTTGACTAAAATGACATGGCAATTCATGGTTTTTTGAAACAAGACCACCTTTATTGGATTCTCTTTGTCTTGCTAATTCCGACGGTATATGATACGTCACGAGAGCTACAAAGTGTAAGAGATGAAGCCCCCATCTTGCTAATTCCGACGATATATGATATGCTAATTTCGACAGTATATTATATGCCACGAGAGCTACAAAGTGTAAGAGATGAAGCCCCCATCTTGAAGGTCAAAACCCGAAATAAGGTGACATGACAACTTATTATTGATTCGTGGGCTTAAAAGAAATTTATTAAATTAATGTTTGCTCCAAACTATGAGATTTGAAATTTGAATTCCATTTTCCATCCTTCATTAAAGTCAACCTAAGGTTAAGAATCATTTTGGCTCCAAAAGAATTTGAATTTTAAAATTCAAAATAGCCTTCTAAGTCAAGTTGGCCTCATTTAGTTTTTTGGTCGCAAATGAAAAAAATAATTTTAATTTTAATTTTATTTTCCCTTCGAAAATTGCTAGTCAACTCCCTCAATAATGTCTTCTAAAAAACTTTAAGGGCTATTATTTTCCTCGTCAAACACAGATCTAAAGTTTAGAAATCCTTGCGGCCAGGAGTAGTCAAAGCATATCTTAAGGAGTGGTCGAAGTTCTGAGTTTGGTTTGGGCTTAATGTTTATCTGTCTACCATGGGTATACGCTGGGTTGCTTCTCTGTTGCAGGTGGAATGACTCTTTTGATTTTGGGTAAAATTAAGAGTTTTTGTGGTGTAAGTTTGACCTCAGATGTTTAAGCTAAATCCGGCCATGTTCTTGCACCGAACCTAATTGTAGCTCTTAAAGACCGTCAATTTCTTAAAAAGTATGATTGATAGAATTCAATACCAATCATTGAAAGAGGCTTAGAGTAGGATGGCCTTTTTTTCCTAAAAGAATTGTATGGAAAACATACTTTTTAGATTGTGCCGAATGTTTGACAAATTACATGATTTTAAATCACTCTTAGTACTAGTTTTTGTCATAAAAAATGGAAATCACGTGAATCTCTAATACAATAAACGAATAAACGAATTGTTGTTGAGTTTTTTTACATTCTCCCAATGCAACTTTTTTTCCAGGTCAGAAAAAGCTATATATAATTTATATAAGAGATTCTCCAAATGCAATTTATCGAATGTATTCCTGACACGAATGTGATATTAAAACAAAATTATGTGTCAGATTGTATACATATAGTCCAAGATGAAGCGCATCTACTTAATTTCACAATAAGTAATTTATTTGAACCCTATCACCGAAAAATACATCACTTCTTCCAACTAACAGATTCTTATTTAATGTTTTTGGGTTTGTGTCATGAATAACAGATTCTTATTTAATGTTTTTGGGTTAGTGTCATGAATATATGGGTTTATGTGATGAATTTATGGATAAAGGAAAAAGAAGGAGAAATAGAAAAATCACCTTTTTATTTTTGGATGGATGGGATCTCATGGAAGAGAGTGAGATCCCTTTCATAAAAAAAGAAAAATAAATTAATTTGAAGGTAAAATTTGCATGCATTTAATAATTATTTTATTATTTTAAATAAAAAATTTAATAAAAAGTATTTAAAAAATATTAAATGGTTATATAAAAAATTAATAATATATTTCTTAGAGAATTTTTTCGGATTGAGATCACATAGGATTTTTGGGGCCTATCTCAATCAGAAAAGTTTTCTTAAACATTATGGATAACATAAGTCTTTAGAAATATATTTCTTTTTAAACTTAAAAAATTATAGCTAAATAAATTTAAAAAAAAATTATGACTTAAATTAATGGAAAAGTATCTACTCATTTTAATTTCTTTTAAAAACATTATCACAAAAATAATATTATAAAAATAACTTTTATCAATATATAAAGAATACAAACAATGTTATCTATTAAATTTTGGTTGTCATTGATGTCAACCAAGCAACACTAGAATATTCCCAACCTTTGTTGACTAAAATGCATGGCAATTCATGGTTTTTTTAAACAAGACCACCTTTATTGGATTCTCCTCGTCTTGCTAATTTCGACGGTATATGATATGCTAATTTTGACGGTATATGATACGTCACGAGAACTAAAAAGTGTAAGAGATCAAGCCCCCATCTTGCTAATTCCAACCGTATATGATATGCTAATTTCGACGATATATGATACGTCATGAGAGCTACAAAGTGTAAGAGATGAAGCCCCCATCTTGAAGGTCAAAACCCGAATTAAGGTGACATGACAACTTATTATTGATTTGTGGGCTTAAAACAAATTTATTAAATTAATGTTTGCTCCAAACTATGAAATTTGAAATTTGAATTCCATTTTCCATCTTCATTAAAGTCAATCTAAAGCTAAGAATAATTTTAGCTCCAAAAGAATTTTAATTTTAAAATTAAAAGTTGGCCTCATTTAATTTTTTTGTCCCAAATGAAAAAATAATTTTAATTTTAATTTTATTTTCCCTTCGAAAATTGCTAGTCAGCTCCCTCAATAATGTCTTCTAAAAAACTTTAAGGGCTATTATTTTCCTCATCAAACACAGATCTAAAGTTTAGAAATCCTTGCGCCCAGGAGTAGTCGAAGCATATCTTAAGGAGTGGTCGAAGTTCTGAGTTTGGTTTGGGCTTAACGTTTATCTGTCTACCATGGGTATACGTTGGGTTCCTTCTCTGTTGCAGGTGGAATGGCTCTTTTGATTTTGGGTAAAATTCAGAGTTTTTGTGGTGTAAGTTTGACCTCAGATGTTTAAGCTAAATCCGGCCATGTTCTTGCACCGAACCTAATTGTAGCTCTTAAAGACCGACAATTTCTTAAAAAGTATGATTGATAGAATTCAATACCAATCATTGAAAGAGGCTTAGAGTAGGATGGCCTTTTTTTCCTAAAAGAATTGTATGGAAAACATAATTTTTAGATTGTGACGAATGTTTGACAAATTACATGATTTTAAATCACTCTTAGTACTAGTTTTTGTCATAAAAAATGGAAATCACGTGAATCTCTAATACAATAAACAAATAAACAAATTGTTGTTGAGTTTTTTTACATTCTCCCAATGCAACTTTTTTTCCAGGTCAGAAAAAGCTATATATAATTTATATAAAAGATTCTCCAAATGAAATTTATCAAATGTATTCCTGACACGAATGTGATGTTAAAACAAAATTATGTGTCAGATTGTATACATATAGTCCAAGATGAAGCACATCTACTTAATTTCACAATAAGTAATTTATTTGAACCCTATCACCGAAAAATACATCACTTCTTCCAACTAACAGATTCTTATTTAATGTTTTTGGGTTTGTGATTCTTATTTAATGTTTTTGGGTTTGTGTCATGAATATATGGGTTTATGTGATGAATTTATGGATAAAGGAAAAAGAAGGAGAAATAGAAAAATCACCTTTTTATTTTTGGATGGATGGGATCTCATGGAAGAGAGTGAGATCCCTTTCATAAAAAAAGAAAAATAAATTAATTTGAAGGTAAAATTTGCATGCATTTAATAATTATTTTATTATTTTAAATAAAAAATTTAATAAAAAGTATTTAAAAAATATTAAATGGTTATATAAAAAATTAATAATATATTTCTTAGAGAATTTTTTCGGATTGAGATCACATAGGATTTTTGGGGCCTATCTCAATCAGAAAAGTTTTCTTAAACATTATGGATAACATAAGTCTTTAGAAATATATTTCTTTTTAAACTTAAAAAATTATAGCTAAATAAATTTAAAAAAAAATTATGACTTAAATTAATGGAAAAGTATCTACTCATTTAAATTTCTTTTAAAAACATTATCACAAAAATAATATTATAAAAATAACTTTTATCAATATATAAAGAATACAAACAATGTTATCTATTAAATTTTGGTTGTCATTGATGTCAACCAAGCAACACTAGAATATTCCCAGCCTTTGTTGACTAAAATGCATGGCAATTCATGGTTTTTTTAAACAAGACCACCTTTATTGGATTCTCCTCGTCTTGCTAATTTCCACAGTATATGATATGCTAATTTTGACGGTATATGATACGTCACGAGAACTAAAAAGTGTAAGAGATCAAGCCCCCATCTTGCTAATTCCAACCGTATATGATATGCTAATTTCGACGATATATGATACGTCATGAGAGCTACAAAGTGTAAGAGATGAAGCCCCCATCTTGAAGGTCAAAACCCGAATTAAGGTGACATGACAACTTATTATTGATTTGTGGGCTTAAAACAAATTTATTAAATTAATGTTTGCTCCAAACTATGAAATTTGAAATTTGAATTCCATTTTCCATCTTCATTAAAGTCAATCTAAAGTTAAGAATAATTTTAGCTCCAAAAGAATTTTAATTTTAAAATTAAAAGTTGGCCTCATTTAATTTTTTTGTCCCAAATGAAAAAATAATTTTAATTTTAATTTTATTTTCCCTTCGAAAATTGCTAGTCAGCTCCCTCAATAATATCTTCTAAAAAACTTTAAGGGCTATTATTTTCCTCATCAAACACAGATCTAAAGTTTAGAAATCCTTGCGGCCAGGAGTAGTCGAAGCATATCTTAAGGAGTGGTCGAAGTTCTGAGTTTGGTTTGGGCTTAACGTTTATCTGTCTACCATGGGTATACGTTGGGTTCCTTCTCTGTTGCAGGTGGAATGGCTCTTTTGATTTTGGGTAAAATTCAGAGTTTTTGTGGTGTAAGTTTGACCTCAGATGTTTAAAAGCTAAATCCGGCCATGTTCTTGCACCGAACCTAATTGTAGCTTATAAAAATCCCATTGCAAAACTCATAGAAATCCGCATGTCTGAAAGGGATTCGCTGTCTGGCTCTAAAGCAATCCAAGAATAGTATACCTTCAAAGCTTTGTTGTTGGTTAAGGGACATTCCGCCACTCTCGAAGGTCATTTATTCAATCGTCTTGGAATAGAGTGGTAAGAATCCGAGCCTCTGAGGCACTTATGTGATAACAATTCGACACTATTTAGGGCTCAATTCAGTGAAGACCCAAGCTTTGTTTGAAGGGGATATAGGTCGGCTACAAATATGTGATCAATTTGAGTTATAGAGAAACGTTGGCCTAACAATTCGACACTATTTAGGGCTCAATTCGGTGAAGACCCGAGCTTCGTTTGAAGGGTATATAGGTGGGCTACAAATATGTGATCAATCTGAGTTCTAGAGAAATGTTGGCCCATGACTTCTTGATGATCAATTGGTGCCATCCGCACTCTTCTAAAGTGCAATATTTTCCAAAGTTATAACCATGAATTGGGTCGTCTCTTAAATCCCCTTCGAGCCTTGTATACTTTATGGAAGTTGAAAACCAAGTTAAGGCAGAGGTTGTTTGAATGCATTTTTTTAAGCCGCCTTCTGCACAAAAATAGTTTCTTACAATGGTCATTAAGCAGAATTTAAGACGGATCTGGAGGTTCCCTCTATTTTAATTACTGAACTTTAATTGGCTGAATTTTGTCACTGTTTCAAAGCTGATCTAGTGTGAAATTTCAAGCAAGTATTCTCATGCCCTAACCAGTGATTTAAGAGTTAATTCAACACTTATGCTTGGATCAACGTACATGTGGTTTTAATCTAGTTCTTGTAATATCATTGAAAGCACTATTCAAAGGGTTTGTAATATCATTGAAAGCACTATTCAAAGGGTTTGTAATATCATTGAAAGCACTATTCAAAGGGTTTGTAATTGATGATTGTTTGCCTTACAAGTTTGATCATTGGTGGAACAATTCAGTTTGACCAGAATTGCATTGGCAACATCTTTAGTTAACTTCAGAAGGCATCAGAAGTACATGAACTCTTATTCAGTCTACTAGTCACATCACTTTGCAGAAAATTTTATAAGTATGGTTTGGGTAGTAGTATGGGTTTTACTGTTGAAGTAGTCTGGTTTGGTATTGTTTTGCAGAAGTTTGATTTTGTAAGTGAGCTATTATCCTTGGTACGGGAGCCAACAGTTGTTTGCATATTCTATTATCATTTTCAAGGTGGTTGGGTGGTGCAAGGCAGGTGATTGACATAACCTTGAAGTTGTAGCATGAAAACACTTTAGGGTGGCAGGGTGATGTTAGGGAAAGTTGGAGCATCCTTCCAGTTGGAGTTGAAACATATTATGTACTCATAAATGGAGTTGAAACATATTACGTACTCATAAATTATTAAGAAAATTTTTTGTAGATTTTTTACTGGAAGGATTTTTATTTACTGGAAGGATTTCCAACATTATCTAATATAAAGAAAACAAAAAATATTTAATGGTTCTTCATTTAAAAATAATATATAATGATTCTAGAGTACATAAATATATTTTAAAACAAAAAGTAACTAACAAAATATAAACATTTTTTTTAAAAATGAAATGATTTTATATTTTCTTTATATTCTATATTTCACATGATAATAAAATTAAATAAAAACAAAAAATTGTAACACATTCCATTTCATTGTTACTGAGAAAAAAATTGTAAATGCTGCATATATATATACCCTTCATTACATTCCTCATAAGTTGCATTTGTTTTAATCAATTTATTTATGTGTGTCGTAAGTTTGATTTGTTTTGATCAACATATTTATGTGTTAAGCTTTACTTGGAATATATTTTAAAATGAGAAACTGTTTGTCCTAGTGAAGCTTTATTATAGAATCCTCTATGATACTTAATGTTAAGGTTTCAAATTAACTTGAAATTTATTTAGTTTTTTTCCCTTGTTTTCTACCCATACTTTAGATTATATTTTAAAATTAGAAACTAGGTTTTTTTAAAGACTTTTCAAAAAGTTTAAATAAAAACATGCATCTACAGAATCTACACAAAGGGTTGTAAGCTATACCATCACTTTCACAATTAAATCTTGATCTTCAAGCCATTTGAATGTATCACATGAGAAAATTCACATAAAATCCAACAATTACAAAAAAAGACTTCACAACTAAAATAAAATCAAACATATAAACTATTAATGAAAAACCAACCATATAAACTAATGAAATGCAAGTGAAATATGATGGTAGGTCTCTGCAGTTTGGCATCAAGATCCACATAATTATTATGTTTAAAGTGGTATCAAGAAATTGTATTATCAAGATTCACATAATTATGTTTAAAGTGGTATCAAGAAATTGCATTCAATGGTAATTACTAAATAAAAAGGGTCACAGATAATCCTAATTCTTAGATTTATGTTGAGATAATCCTAATTCTTAGATTTATGTTGTCTATATATATATATATATTTTCTGGGTCTTCATCAAAACAAAAATCTATGGTGAAAAACCCTAGAAAAGTGATAATTTTTAGATATAACTGTAATTGAATCCAAAATGTTCTGAAAATTCCAACTCAACTTTGGTTGGATCAACTACATTAAAGATATATATCCTTTGTGCAAAAAATACAAGGAATAAATATGAAGCAAAAAGGCATTTAATGTAGAGAAATCTAAACATTTCATAGAAATTTAATGTCTATTTTTTTTAAATATTAATATTGTATAAAAAATTACTGTGTTCAATGGTAATCCAGTATAAGAATTGGTTGAATTGAATACATTATTTTACACCACAAATACGGTTAATGAGATTAGAAAACACTTTATTTATATGAGTTAATGTCTAAAGAGAAATTTTAAAAAATATTAATATTGTAGAAAAAAATTATTGTGTTCAATAGTAATCCAGTATAAGAATTGGTTAAATTGAATAGATTATTTTATACCATAAATACGGTTAATGAAATTAGAAAACACTTTATTTATATGGTGATACTCTTGAAAATAATCCATAAGAATAATTTTCTCCCTTCCTTTATTATTGAATGACCCAAATTCTAAATTTGTATATGACCAACTTATTATATAGAAATTAAACTTAATGTATTTGGCAACATGTATAAAACTGTTTTAAACCATTACAATTATTGGGAAATAAAAATAAAATTTATGATGAGCAACTGGCTTAAAATAATTGGAAAACTAAAATAAAATTATCAAATATATTAAAATAAAATTAGAAAATTCTAATTATATAGGGTTTATTATTACTATTTTTAACCCATCTTCAAAACTCAAACTCGGGATGGACAAATTGAAACTATCTATTTTTCTGGGAAAAACAACATTAAAATAATAAAGAAAACCAAAAAAATGAAAGTAATGTGATCCATCCTTTTGGAACTCAGAGAATCTAAACCATACGAAAGAAAACATGAAAGGTTATTTCTAAGCGGGAAAACGTAAAGAATCTAACAATACGAAACGAAAGAAAACATGAAGGGTTATTTCTAAGCGGGAAAACGTAAAGAATCTAACAATACGAAACGAAAGAAAACATGAAGGGTTATTTCTAAGCGGGAAAACGTAAAGAATCGATTACGATTTCTCTTTCTCTTTCCAGAATACCTTGAGCTAGGGATTTAAAAAAGTAAAATAATCAAAATTATAAAGTGAAGGATTTCAAGAGTGATCAGAGAGAAAGAAATGAGGTGCAAACAGGGCAGCTCAAATTCAAAGCACACAGATAGGCATGATACATGGATTTCATTTATTCATTTTTCGTCTTTCTAAGAATATGAACCAGACGAATTAATTTACATTTACAGTCCGAAAACTTCAACAAATTTAATCTGTTTCTTTATTTATTGAAACCAAAAAAAACCAGGAAGTAAATAAATATGTTCGTTCTTTCTAGAAACCAGAGAGGCAATAACGCATAAAGGATTGTACATACTGATACAGCCAAGCAAACATAAACAAATCTATTACTTCTCAAAGCCAAAGCCAGAGGAAACATTGTACCTGAATTAGAACATCAAGGGAAATCCAACTTATTACGTCTCAAAGCCAGAGGAAACATTGTACCTGAAGTAGAACATCAAGGGAAATCCAACACCAATTCCAATTGTTCCATCGCAGCCCCTGCTTCCATCGTAACTTGTTTGGCCTGTCGGAAATCACAGGATCGAAGTCAAAACTTTTTTTCTTGCAAGATCTTGGCAAATTGCAATCAAATTAAGAAAGGGAAAGAAACGTAGAGATAAATATATAATATGTAATACAACTATATATTTGGCTTGATCTTCCTCCCTCGTTAAATTGAAATAGGTATGTTCTTTCTTTCTCGAAACCATTGCAATCAAAGTAAGAAAGGGAAAGAAACGCAGAGATAAATATATAATATGTAATACAACTATATATTTGGCTTGATCTTCCTCACTCGTTAAATTGAAATAGATATGTTCTTTCTTTCTCGAAACCAGAGGCAAGAAAACATAAAAGGATTGTTTATACAGCCAAGAAAACATAAAAGGATTGTTTATACAGCCAAGAAAACATAAACAGATCTATTACTTCTCAAAGCCAGAGGAAACATTGTACCTGAAGTAAAACTTCAAGGGAAATCCAACAGCAATTCCAGTTATTTCATCCATCGTAAGCTGTTTGGCCTGTCGGAAATCACAAGATCGAATTCAAAACTTATTTCCTTGTATGATCTTGATTGGCAAATTGCAATCAAAGAAAGAAAGGAAAAGAAACGCAAAGATCAGTATAACTAATGTGATGTAATATTGCAAATCCACATAATATCCTACTTGATCTTCCTCCCTCTCTAGATTGAAATCAAATTTAATTCCAATCCACACTTACAATCAATATTTCAATATTATTGACACAAATTCACAGAATACTACGCCATCAAAGTATCTTCAGCTTGATCTTCCTCCCTCCTTAAATTGAAATCAAATTTAATTCCAGTCCACACTTACAATCACCGCTGATGTAGATCACTTCCAGGCTCCATGAATTCACAGAATGCTACGCCATCAAAGTCTCTTGAGCTGAGAGTTATCTGTCTCTTTCTCATAGACGAACATCCACCGACATGCACATAACAATAATTGAAACAACATTTCCACATAAACAGAAGGCAACATAAAGGCAAACAAAACAACATTCCAAACCCATATAAACAGAAGGCAACATAAAGATAAACCGAAAAACAAAGAGAAGGCAAACAAAACAACATTCCAAACCCATATAAACAGAAGGCAACATAAAGATAAACCGAAAAACAAAGAGGAGAGCTCCAAAGACAACACAACAACATCGAGAGAGAGAGAGCACAGAGAGCCGAGAATGCACTGCAGGGAGAGGAAATATGTTATTATATATTGCATACAAAAGCTAAGTTCGTCTTTAATGCTTTAACGATCAAAATCTCTCCACCGTCGGATCCTGTGGTAACCCTTGGATCCCTTGGATCTCTGTTCATCAATTAACTTAGCGGTTGAAGGTGATTGAAATGCTTTTTATCACACCCAGAACAGCCAGAATCCAAAGCGCAAAGGATATTTGAAATTTATAAAAACTAAATATCTTCAACAACTTTTTCAAATTCAAAATTCAACTCCACTCGTCAAAAAAGTTCTCCCAATTTGTTTCGGGAAAGTTATAATTAACACAATTGAATATAATTTTAATTTAAATAAAGATTAAATTATAACAAGTATTATGTACACCTGATCTAGAAGCATTGTTTTTCGATGAAGAGTTATGTACTTTTGTTTTATATTGAAAATCAAATATGATATATTTTAGCTTTTTATTTTAACTACAGTTATATATTTTAATTTTATATGCAGATAATGTGTTACAAAATGGTCAACAAAACAAATTAAATCTTGTTTAATAAATTTATAATCAAATATCTTTAAGGCATTTACTTAGGTAAGTTTCTAATAACTTTAAAAAATATTTAATTTAGAAATATATAAAATAATATAAATAAACATATGTATTATTTTTAATTGATTATTTTTCATCATTTTATATATTTATTTTGAAAATATAGTGTATTTATAGATTAATTTAAAATTTATAAACAAACGAAGCATAATGTAAATATTCATGAAAATACAATGCAACTTAGCTAACTAAGAGACAAACACAAATAGAAATGGACATGATCAAGAAATGAGAAGCATGAATCATTTATTTCCAATGAACTGATGACAAATAGGTCTACAAAGAGACACAAAGGAAGATGCTATGAACAATGAGCCTTTAGCAATCCTCAATGGAAGTCCCCTTTTCCTTCCCCTTCTAAGATCTCTCTTCCTATGAGAAGTGACGATCCAATTCTAATGTCAAGTTCTCACTGAAGATAGGTGTTGAGAAATCTAAAGGGAAATGATTAGAGTGATTTCTCTTTCTTTGATAATTGATTGTGATGTCTTTTTATTTATCTTACTTATTCGCTTCACTTATTATTATTATTATTATGTTTGTCTATCATCAAACAACTACAAAAAACAAGAAGAACAAGAACATAGAGAGCAATACCCTCAAAGACCAAGTCCAACCTTTCCAGATGATGTGCTTTCCTTGTTCAAGTCAAACCCATTCAAATCTCTTCCAGTAGCACAACTTCGACTTCCAACTGTAGAATTTCAGCCTCCACTGCAGACCTGAAATTTTTGGCCCTCCTGCAGTTGTTGTTGCCACATGTGTGAACTTATTTTAGCCTCCCAGGACTTCCTTAGACCTTCGCTTGGCTTTTTCTGACTTTTGGAGCTTGAGGATGGATTCTTGTGACCTTCATTTAACCTTCTCGCCTTCTCTTCTTCAAGATCAAACTTGTAGAGGAAAATCCTAGATCTACTTCATAAACCCTAACCTTCGTTCGCACATGTGAGAGAGAAATAGCCCAAAACCAAGTCTTCTTTGTCCTCTTCCTTCTTCGCTGCCTTCTTCCTCTACTTCCTTCACTTTTATGAGTGAGAGATGAATGTACTCCAAGGAGGTCAATTTTCCTCCTTTATATAGACTTCTCAAAGGTGGACGACTCCTCAAATTAGGCCAACTTGCCATCTGCCAGGCCAACTTGATCTTGGAGGGCATTTTGACACTTTTAAAGACAACAATAATTTTATTTACAAGTTACAATTTGCCCGAAGGGGTCTTCAACTTATGACAATGACTATTTTGACTTCTTGACCTAGGAAAAACTATAGAAGCACTCAATGGGTGCTTGACCTTCAAAATAAAAGACCTTGAGCATGAAACCCATGCTCTTATAATAATAATAATAATAATAATTTTCTTTCATTTTACATTTTACAAGAATCAAAAGTAAATTTCATATTTATGAAGACCGAACTTAGTTACACATTTTTCAACATTCCCTCTTAACTATGGAGGTATTCATAAATGGTACATGGACATTCTCAATATGAAGAGATCTCATAAGAAGAGTCAGATTGGTAACCTATTTGTTTAGCATCATAACAAACAACATTATCATATAGAAAGGCCTTGACTAACAACTCTATCTCTCCACAAGGTCAGAGCATAATGTTGGTGAGACCAATCATTTATAGACACCATCATCATTATCTCTCAAGGTACATACCCCACCCGTGTGTTCACAGAGTATGAACTTCCTTGGACTATTCTTATCTTGGATAACTAGTCCTTAAAGAATATCAGTCCACGATTACTCTCATCTTGGATTCCCTACCTCATCTTCAAAGAGTATCATATGCCAGATTTCTTACCCAATCCTCTATTATGTCTTTCCAAGTGAAGACAAGAATGATGTGCCTATCTCTCCCTCTCAACTAGGGATGATACATTAACCAAACCAAGCTTTCTTCTCAAATACAATCTTCTTACTAGGAAGATATGTTTTTCAATATGTTAGCTACTTTCTCATCGATGGAGATATATTGTAGCTGCAATACACCATCTTGGACTAGCTTCCGAATGTAGTGATACTTTTTGTTGATATACTTCGTCTTTCCATGAAACACTAGGTATTTAGAGAATCAAATACAATTGGTGTTATCACAATGTATCACTATAGGGTCCATAGGTCCTTCAAATAGGTTAGATAACAACTTCCTCAACTAGATCACTTCTCTTCTTACTTCACAGGCTGCAATATACTATGCCTTAGCACTACTAAAAGAAATTTTATCTTGCTTTATGCTTATCCATGAGATCATGGAAGATCCCAAGCCGAAACACCCTCATATACTTCTCCTTCCATCTTGATCACTACCTCCCCAGTCGAAATCTGTATATCCAATCAAGTGGACATCACTTCTTTTATTGCATTTTAGGCAGTAGTGGATGGTTCCTTGTGAATATCTCAGAATATGTGTTGTTTCTATTTAATGATAATGTTTTGAATCCACTTGGAATTGAATGAGAACATTTACTGCAAAGCATATGTTTGGTCGAGTATTCACCAAGTACATCAGGGAGTCAATTGATTGTCTATACTCGAAAGGATCCAAAGGGCTCAATTCAGAACTTCTTATTCTTTTCAAATTTGTGATCATTGGGGTTGTCATTGGTTTGCAATTCATCATGTCAAACTTCTTTAACATCTTGATCACGTATTTTCCTTGACCTAGATAAATCTAATCAGGCCCTTACCAGACTTATAGTCCCAAATAATAGCGCATCAACCCTAGATCCTTCATGTCAAATTCTGCTACTAGTTTCTTCTTACATTCTTCAATTCGACCTTCCAAACCTGTCAAGAGAAGGTCATCCACATACATAAGAATAATTACCGGCTCTCCCTTCACCACATTAATATAAAGCTTTGGATCAACAAAACTCTTTGTGAAATGTAATCTCTGAAGGTATGCATCCATCCTAGCATACCATGCCCTTGGTGTTTGTTTGAGGCCATATAATTCCTTCTTCAATCTGCA
This sequence comes from Pinus taeda, assembly GCA_000404065.3. Classification (NCBI taxonomy): domain Eukaryota; kingdom Viridiplantae; phylum Streptophyta; class Pinopsida; order Pinales; family Pinaceae; genus Pinus; species Pinus taeda. The sequence goes on along the minus strand of APFE030459599.1, from coordinate 3,441 downwards.
CCCATATGCCTTTCTATATTTAACTTCAAATCCCAAGGGTTGTTCTATATAGACTTCCTCATCAATTGTGGCATTCAGGAATGTAGTCTTGACATCCATTTGGTGGATGCTCTATCCCATCGATGCTGCCAAAGAGACCAATGAACATATAGTTGTAGACCTTGCTATTGAAGAAAATGTCTCTTCATAGTTGATGCCTTCTTATTGAGAGAAGCCCGTAGCCACAAATCTTGCCTTATATTTATCAATAATTCCATTTACTCCATGTTTTATCTTGTAGATCCATTTGGAAGTTACCACATATTTTTCTTCAAGCCTAGGTACAATCTCTCAAACTCCATTCTTCATTATAGATTGTTATTCTTCATCCATAGCATCCATCCATTCTTGGTAATTGATAGATTCTTCGAAAGTGGATGGATTTGCTTCTATTAGTTTTTTCATGTAGGATGCATACCCAAAGTATTGTTTGGGCTTCTTGCTTTCCATGAATGTGACTTGAGCTACTCCATGACCTTTTGCATCAAGTAGTATAGATTTCAACCAGTTAGGTCTCTTTCTATTTTCAGGGATAACAAGTTGTATAGGTTCATTGGGACCTTCATATTCATGATTTGATTCTTCTTCTTCCCTAATAACTTCTTCAAATACTGGAAGTTCTTCATCATCAGAGTCCATAGGGAGATCCTTTGATTTCTTGAATGCAATACTTTCGTCAAATATCACATCTCGATTGACTTCTATTCAGTGTCCTCCCTTTATGTAGATCCTATAGGCCTCAGAGGAGTTACTATAGCCAAAAAATGTTCCCCTCATGCCTGATGGATCCAACTTCTTTCTTTTGTCCTTAGGTATATGAATATAGACAGGAAAACCAAAAATCCGGAGATGATATACGGTAGGTTTCTTCCCAATGGATAATTCTTTAGGAGCTCTGCTTTCTAGTGACTTGTGGGGACTTTGATTTGTATGTATACAACTGCCTTTGTAGCCTCACCCCACAAAAATTTTGGAAATTCTTGATCATGTAACATCGTTTTTAGAATTTCTTCAATGGATCAATTCTTTCATTCTGCAACTCCATTTTTTTCAGGATTATATGGGACTATCAGCTCCCTCTTAATTCAAGACTCCTTACAGAAAGCTATAATTTCCTTGGATGTATATTCTCCTCCATTATCAAATCTTAATATATTGATTCTTCTTTCTATAAGGTTCTCTACTTCAACTTTGAATTCTTGAAATTTTGTAAATAATTCATCCTTGGATTTCATTAAGTAAAACCAATTCTTCCTTGAATGATCATCTATAAATGTGACACAACATAGATGGCTTCCAAGTAATTGAGGAGTATTAGGACCACAGACATCAGAATGAATAAGATCCAAGATTTCTTTTGACCATGAAGCACTACTTCCAAATGGTCTCTTGGTGTTCTTACCCAATGCACATCCTTTGCAGACTCCTTCATGATCTTCTTTTACTTCAGGGATTCCATCTGCTGTTGAACTTAGAGTTGGAAGGATTTTGAAATGGAGATGACCAAATCTTCTATGCCAAATCTCACATGGGTTGATTTCAATGTGAACCAACGCCTAAGCAGGAGGAGATATCAACTTGTAAAGTCTTCCTTCATGAATGCCAAACAATATCATTTTCTATGCTTGAGTTTCTACTCATACTACAACCTTTCCATCAATGAAAGCCACTTTATCACCTTTATCTTCTAGAGTTGAAATGGATAGTAAATTATTATGAAAACCTGGAACAAATAGGATGTTGTTGAGATGAATATGGCCTTCATTCTCCAGTTCTATTGAGGTTGATCCAATTCCTCTTACGGGGTAGCCCTTATTATCTCCAAGTTCTACAGAGTACAAAGATTTTCCTTTTGACAATGGCTTTAGTTGCTTGTGATGACCAGTCATGTGTCTTGATGCACCATTATCGATCACCCAAATGTTCTCATTTTGAAATGTGATAGTGAGTGCTGAGAAGAGTCCTTCATCCTTGTCTTGGTCACTTTATTTTTTGGAGTAAATAGAAGATTCCATGCTTCATTGATACCTCTCTTGAGATGGCTTGCTACCTTTGAACACTTCTTGAGAATCTTCTTCAATGTAGTAGAGATCTTCATGATGCCCTTAGCCAACCATAGCTCTGATACCATGTTGAGAAATCTAAAGGGAAATGATTAGAGTGATTTATCTTTATTTGATAATTGCTTGTGATGTATTTGTATTTATCTTACTTATTAGTTTCATCAAACAACTACCAAAAACAAGAAGAACAAGAACACAAGATATAGGTTGCAAGGCAAGGCCAAAACCTCTCCACTTGAGAGGAAAACCTACAAATCTCTTCTCTTCCTTATGGATTCTTCAATTGACGAATTCTAAAACCTTTAGAACAACACCAATACCCTCCAAGACCAAGTCCAACCTTTCTAGATGATGTGATTTCCTTGTCCAAGTCAAACCCTGTCAAATCTCTTCCAGTAGCACAACTTCGACTTCCAACTGTAGAATTTTTGCCTCCACTACAAACTTGAAATTTTTGGCCCTCTTGTAGTTGTTGCTACCACACATGTGAGCTTATTTTAGCCTCCTAGGACTTCCTTAGACATTCAATTAGATTTCTCTGACTTATGGAGCTTGAGGATGGCTTCTTTTGACCTTCACTTGGCCTTCTTGCCTTCTATTCTTCAATATCTATCTTGTAGAGGAAAACCCTAGATCTGCTATAGAAACCCTAGCCTTCCTTCACACATGTGAGTGAGAAATAGCGCAAAACCAAGTCTTCTTTGTCCTCTTCCTTCTTCGCTAACTTCTTCATCTTCTTCCTTCTCTTGAATGAGTGAGAGATGAATTTGCTCAAAGGATGTCAAGTTTCCTCCTTTATATAGGCTTCTTAAAGGTGGACGTGGCTCCTTAAATTAGGTTGACTTGCCAGCTACCAGACCGAATTGATCTTGGAGGGTATTTTGACACTTTTAAGGACAAAAATAATTTTCTTTACAAGTTACAATGTGCCCTAAGGTGTCTTCAACTTATGACAATGACTCATTTGACTTCTTGACCTAGGACAAACCCTAGAAGTGCTCAATGGGTGCTTGACCTATAAAATAAAAGACCTTGAGCATGAAACTCATGCTCCAATAATAATAATAATAATTTTCTTCCATTTTATAATTTACAAGAATCAAAAGTACATTTCATATTTATGAAGACCGAATCTATTGACACATTTTTCAACAATAGGAAGTTGAGATCTATGCATTGCAATAGGGAATCCACATCAATTTTGTAGCATAACTCTACCTTCTATTCTCTCTATGAAACTAATTACCCAAGGTCTACTTTTATAGAGATTTTTGGGTGGTTGACCCTATTAAGTGGAGGTGTTTGTTGTTGAGCCTTTCAAGGCTTCATTGATTCTCTT
>APFE030459587.1:0-13005 GCA_000404065.3 Pinus taeda | reverse complement strand
CAAGCCATTCTTCAAAATTCCCAACCGGCTCAATGCGCAGCACCAGTGGCACTGCGCATTAGAGGAAATTTCCTTTGTTTTGCAATTAAAATTTATGAAATGACAAAAATTTCTCGAAAATGCTTCAAAATTTGCAAGAGGAAAGATTATCAGTTGCTTTGCTGAGCCAAGGAAGCTTCAACCAATATTCCAAGTTTATCTTTCTCCTTTTTGGCTTTTAAAGCTCTCCTTAACTTGGCTTTTAGGATTCTTATCCTTGTCTTGCAAATTTTGTTCCGGGCCAAATAGTGATAGGCCATGTGGTGCAAAATTTTCTTCTCCTTATTAGACTTATCAAAAAGCTTCTCAAGGTGGATATTCACTTTTTCCAACAATTATTCTTGGTCGGCCTCTATTTCTTGCTCTAGTCAAGTCAGCTTGATTTTCCTTCTTTTTGCCACTTGCTAGTTTTCCCATATGGTTTGCAGCTCCATAATTGTTTGTTTGTCCTCCAATTGCTTGTTCTATTGCTCAAGGTAATTAATGATCCATTTAGCCTTCTCAAGGTCAAGTGATAAGGCTTAGATCTCAGCTTCTTTCTCCTTGATCATCAAATCCTTGAGTCTTGAGCTTTCAGAGCCGAAATCAATGTCCTCTTCCTCAACCAAAATAAAATACCTGTATTGGCCTTTAGAAGGCCCTTCAACATTCAATGGTTGCTTTCCTCTGTCCTGTACCTATTCTATTGAAGAAGAAGGCAAAGCCCCTTTCACCCCAGGTGAAGATAGCATTTGCCTGTTGTCCGGTGAAGAGAACGAGACCCCTTCCACCCCTGGTGGAGATAATACTCATTTTGCAGCTGCAAAAAGTCTTCTTGTCCCCTTTTCATAAGCTATAAACATAGGAATGTGAGCCTCTTCAGTTCTGCTTTCATGCTTTCTTTGTTGCCGAGAAGCTCCACCTTCCTTTTGAGGTTCTGCAAAAATTGAGGCCCCTTGAAAATCTCATGGGCAATTGAAGGTTTCCCATGGCACTCCCAACTAAGTGAGCTGATGCACAACAATAATCTTGATGACAACAAAGTGATAGATGTTATTATGTTGTTGTGGGTATGGTTTTCTCTTTGCAAGCACAGTCATCCTCTATGTTTTTTCAAATGAGGCATGGAATACTCGTCATTTTAACCATGGCAAAATGCATAAGCAATCTCATATGATAAGCATAGAGTCTAGAGAACCTTCCCTCACATGTGAAGTATTTAATGATGAGTTTCATTAGTGGAACATACCGGTCCTCAAAAAACTTAAAACGAAACACCTTGCCTAATTTACTATGATATTTGGCTTGAATGTAATGTTCATTGTTCTATTTGTTGATATTCTATCTTTTGTTCCATCTTTCCCCCACATCTAGCATCCTGGTTTCTTTTGCAATAATGGCTGGTGAAAGAGTGAAATTGATGCCAGCATGCTATATCATATTGTCCTCCATGTTGATGACAAATTTCCCAACTAATTCATGATGATACATAACCCTCTCAACCATCTCACAAAACTCAAAGTAAGATTGGTATCTAAAACAAGTGGTCGTAAGGGGACAAGCAAGTTGTTCAACAATGCTAATAGGTTCCTCTCTGATTATTTTCCCACCCTTGTGAGGCCCCTAGGATGTACATTCCTTTCTTTTGAACTGTCACTTTATGTTTCTTCTTCATAGCTTGAGTCACTATTTCTTGCCATGATGCTTAGTGTTGTCTTAAGAAGATGATGTGATGAAGGTATGGTGAAAAATGGTAATGAAGGAGGACAATGGTGATGAGTATGAAGAGATTTTAGTCATGGGAAATGGAATTGGGAAATTAAGGGATTAGTTTTGGGAGACTAGGGTTTAGTGAGGGATTTAGGGTTTGGTGAGGGAATCAGCTGTTTTAGGGGAGTGGGATATGGGAAAATGGGATAAATGGAGTGTTTTTAGGCTAATAAAATGGTGAAAAGGGTTTAATAATGTTTTTTGTGATGATGGAATGAAAATTGCACAATTAAATGGGAAAATAGTGATGACAAACTAGGGTTTCATTTTCCACATGCAAGATTTATGAAGAACGCAAGTGTTAACTCAAATTCAGCTTTAGGATGTTGTTTACTTACTTGTAGAATGAAATATAGCAATTTTGAGGGTTATTGCATGATTTAGAATGATTTGGGAAGATTTGGACTGATACGCAGCGCAGTGGGCCCAATGTGTAGTGCCCTCTTGATGCGCAACGCCTATTCAAAATAACACTACATGAAAGCCTCTGTTGCATAGCACCAGCCTGATGCGTAGCGCACTGCCTCTGATGCGCAGCGCTAGGCCAAGTTGATTTGAAAATAGGGTTTTTTGTCTCCTTGGCTCCAAATCGCGATTTTTGACTCTCCAAAGGATTGTTTCTCAATGAAATGATAAATAGGACTCCTTTCACTTTAAATATGGATGACCTTTAATTTTCACTTATCTTCAAACCCGCTTTTCTGATTTCAAAGTCGCTTTTGGTCTTGAGCTCTGTTTTTCCATTGAAATTGACTTTTCTTAATCATTTTGTAAATTGATGCATTGATGCTTGTGTTTTTGTCTGTAGTGCCTAGAGTTGGCAAGGTGAGCAAGGGCAACAGCTTTGAACTTATTACATATAGAAAATATTGAAATTACATAAAATTTTGTACATAGAAAATAAAACTCTGTTTTCACCTCAAAACAGAGTTTTGATGTAAAAATCATTTATTGTGCATATCTTTAGTGAAATTTTGATCTGATGAACTTATTAGACCTCCTCATGTGCCTACTGGCCCTTTATTGAGTTTTTGATGACCATGATGGCAAACCCTAGACCTGATGAGACATAAAACCCTAAAGATGATTTTGGTATATGGAATGAAATAAAATAATAGTAAATGACCTGAACATGTGAAAATAGGCCAGCAGGTAAAAACCATGAGGGAAATTTTGATAATGAACCACTACCATTAGTTGATCCATGACCTAATGAAATGCAACTCATTAGATGGGGCACCTACTGTGCACGCAAAAAGAGAAATTTGATCACTAATTGAGGGATGAAGATACCGACACTAACATTGGGGCCAAAGAGGATGGTAGCTCCTTGGAGGTGCCAAGAACTATAGATCTTTGGAAAAGCGGACCAGTGCCTTTTCCATTGGGAAAAATATAGTCAATAACTTCAGCAAACTAAAACCAATATCTTGACTCAAAACTGACTCAATTATAAGACTAAAAACTGACTTGAAACTAACTCAATACTAAAAAAGAACTGAAAAAATAGAAAATATGCTCAAAATAGAGCTTATTCAACAAAACCTACTCTAATTGTTCCATTCATCACCTAATCATGTGAAATGAAGCAACCAATGCAACCAGGTAAGCATTCTAGCTATTGTTTGAATTCTCCGCAAGTGCTTTCTTATGAACAACAAGAGAGAACTACTAAAAGGCAACTTCCATGAAAACTTGTAAACATATCCATTAAATAATATGGATTCTCTATCCAACTCCAAAAACACTGCATAAGGATCTTCAAATTCATGTGCACTAAGACTTAAATCATCTAATGGTTTATTTTTCTTCTCCTTGTACCATGAATTAAAACTTTCATCTAAGTTTTGTGATGAGACTCCTGCTGAAAATGACAAAGAAACCGGCTGCCAGATCAAGTTTGTATCATTACATTTTTCAATATCACAGTTAACTAGTGGAGAAGGACTTTGATTGCAAACATCATCCAACACATCAACTATTAGATCATGAAAAACTTGAAAAGACTGTTTCAACACATTTTCTATTGGTTTCGATGAGATTACATGATTTCCTTTAGGCTGCTCATCTTTTATTGAAGATATACTATCCAAATTTCCTTTCAAAAACTGAAATGATTCAAAACAAAATGGTACGGAATCATCTTGCATCATTTGATCATATGTTCTAGTTTCGAAGTCTTCATATGCAACTTGACATATAGTGACATTTAGGGGCTACAAATATGGATATGACAAGTCTTGAACAAGGATTTGATTGTCCTCACGATGGTCCAGATCAAAACTTATCGACGATTGATTTCTAATTGCATGAAAGTTGTCTCTGATGAACTGAAATGAAGCAAAACAAAAGGGCAAAGATTGTTCACTTACTTCAAAATTTGTTGCAATTTCCTCCTCACTTCCATAGCTGATATGCATTAGTTGATCACTGTATTCAAGCTCCGGAAAGTGAACTTCCTCTTCCCACAAACTAGCTGCTGATTTGTCTACAAGATTAGATTCTATTTGGATAACATAATCATCATCATACTGATCAAACTAAGGCAAATCATCAGTATAAAACGCTCATCAAGCATACATGTCATATCAACAGATCTCTCTTCTTCAAGATGATCTATAAAACAATCATTATTCGATATGTGACAACTGGGATAAGAAAGAAGATGTTTTGGATCAACAACTTATTCTTCTTCAATTACCAAGCCGTGGTCTTGAACATAATCATCATTCCTTGTGGTGATATTTTGCATCATCTCTTCCACTACACTTACCAAAATGTCTAGCTTTACCCGTACATATGTCGATTCCTCTAGATGTATGTTCTTCATCTCTTCTTCCCTCAACTTTTCCCTTCTGATAAAAAAATTAGCCTCTACATCTATTGCACTGTTTTGCATCTCTTCAAGTGTTTCAAGGCTCCTTTCCCTTAGCTGAAACTCCATTTCTGGATCAAAGGCTTCCGGGTAGTGCAAGAGAGCAGATCCAGGAGGAGGTTGTATATTAACCGGCATCGAAAAATAGACTTTGTTAAACCTAGTAGAAAACTATTGTACTATCTCCCCTGGCAATCTTTTTAGCTGGTTACACTCTTCTATAATTAAGAAAGGGTTTTGTTTGACCACCCACTTGTCGAGGAAAACTTTGACGAACTTTTGGAAATCTAAAATGCTTACATCAGGCAGGGTCTTGAACCAACTCTTAACTTTGCCTTGCAAAGAAAGAACAAAAAGCCTAATACTGACATCCTCTTCATCAACTTCGAAAAGGTCAAGAAAAGACTCAAAATTCAATACATGTCTCTCTGGACTAATGTTGTCACATTCACCATCAAATCTTGGTAGATATAGGTCATGATTTTTAGGGAAAGCATGGGATATAGGAGGTAAAATAAAAGGCTTATATCGGTCTGGAATTTTACAAGGTACAGGGGTCTGTACAGAAGGTGTAGAATCAATCTTGGTCTCTTGAGGCTCATCAGTTTGAAGATGGTCATCACAAGCTTCAGAAAAAGGGTCTTGATCAAGCTCAAAGGCATGCAAATCTTTGATATTCACAATCTTCAAAGGGAAGGAATCAAATGCAGGCTGAGGATCTTTTCTCGAACACAATATACTTTGTAAAACCTTCTTGACAATCTCGAGAAAAGAGAAGAAATAATTTGTAACAAAGAACATAATTTTTTGGATGAAATTCCAACTTGAATACCTAATCTTTTCATATTTTCCTTCCATGTTTTTGTTTGTCAAGTTCATCCTCTAGTGCAGTCCTTGGATTTGATCTCGAAACTGATTTGGACTCGCTAGGTGAATGATTTCAGCCTTCCGTTGTTTGATTGTTGTCCACCATCAACAATCATATCTGAACTTGAATACATTTTTCTGAGGAACATAAAACTACGTTCCCCAGTATGGTCACCACTATGTTAGTAGCATAAAGCTACCTCAGGCTGAGAAAGGCAGGTCTAGGGTAACATCAAACCATGCTTAACCTGGTAGCTAGCCCTACTTGGTCCGGAGAGGGCTCTCTCCTTGTCAATCTTAAGGAAAATATGGCAACTAAGGCTTGAGATGACTGGTATGAATACTAATTTTAGGCTAGGTATATGCTCAGAGGATTTTGATTGATTTTAATGGTTCGTTGCTAGATGAGATTGAGGAAGGCAGCTTTGGATATGGGAAATCAACACAGATTTGCAGAGGTTTCTGTGGGGCGAGATAGGCAAGTCTTTTAGCACTCTGAAATGAGTGTAATGGTGAGTCTAAAGGCTGGTGAGGAGTTGGAGAGGGCATGAAAATGTCATGAGTCCTCTTCAATCAACAAAAAACATTTAAAACTAAATAAACCCCAAGGCAGAGCACTCAAAGGCCAATGGATTCCACCCTTTAAACTTGATTCATTTAGTTATGCAGAAAAAGATAGATGATGGCACATATACACATTAGATAAACTGAATAAATAGAGGAGAAAACAATGCTAATTCACATTAACACAAGAATCCCAAAAAATGCTACAAAACCCTAGTTTATTTCCTTGCCAAACTACAAAAGTGATGTATAATAGTGCTCAATGTATTCACAAGAGTCGAACCTTCACAAATGACTAAGAAAGTACAATATATAGGCATAAAACCACCAATGCTAGCCATCAGGGGTTGAATCCATGAGTCAAGGAGCTATTTCAACAAGATCTAAACTAGGAACTAAAAAATAGGCAGTGGAACAACTTGGCTCTAAAACTATGGAAACTGATTCATTCAGCTCAAAATCACCTAAAACTAATGTATCTACCTCCTTAAGTCATTATTCATCATTTTTACATCATAGTACATTAATTTACATCATATTACATCATGAATTTGACCATGAGAGAAGAAAAAGTCAAAATGGTAGAAAACTAGATGAAAATCTGAGTCTTTGAGCAAATTTGGGAAAATTTTCCCTGATGCGCAACGCCATTAGCCTGATGCACAGCGCCTTCTCCAAACTGAGATTGAAGGCCTTCCCCATCACCAAATTAGCTCCAAGATGGCTTGTTGGAAAGCTCTGTCTGTTTAATGTCTATGACAAGTGGAATTTTTGGATTGGGTGTCTATTTTCCCCTTCAAAAATAAGTTCTCCCAAGACTACTTCCCGTGGGTCCAAAAAGTGGCAGAGAGGGCATTTGTTAGGTGTTTTTTTCCCTTTTGGTGACCTAGATTTCCTCCAAAATTCATGAAACTTTCTTGGTTTTAGTAATTTTTCATGAGGAATCCAAAAATTCAAGTTATTCTTCAAAATTCCCAACCAGCTTCACATCAGAGGAAATTTCTTGTGTTTTTCAATTAAAATTTATGAAATGACAAAAATTTCTCCAAAATGCTTCAAAATTGGCAAGAAGCAATCTTATCAATTTCTTTGCTGAGCCAAGGAGGCTTCAACCAGGATTCTAAGTTTATCTTGCTCCGTTTGGATTTTAATTCTCTCCTTAATTTGGCTTTTAGGCTTCTTATCCTTGTCTTGCAAATTTTGTTTTCGGCCAAATAGTGATAGGCCGTGTGGAGCAACATGTTCTTCTCCTTATTAGCCTGATCAAGAAGCTTCTCAAGGTGGATATTCACTCTTTCCAACCATGATTCTCAGTCAGCCTCTATTTCTTGCTCTAGTGAAGTCAGCTTGATTTTCCTTCTTTTTGCCACTTTCCAGCTTTTCCTCATGGTTTGCAGCTCCATAATTGTTTGTTTGTCCTCCAATTGCTTGTTCTATTGCTCAAGGTAATTAATGATCCATTTATCCCTCTCAAGGTCAAGTGATAAGGCTTGGATCTCAGCTTCTTTCTCCTTGATTGTCACATCCTTGAGTCTTGAGCTTTGGGAGCCCATATCAGTGTCCTCTTCCTCAACCAAAATAAAATCCTTGTCTTGGCCTTTAGAAGGCCCTTCATCATGCAATGGTTTCTTTCCTCTGTCATGTACCTGTTTTGTTGAAGAAGAAGGAAAAGCCCCTTTCACCTTAGGTGAAGATAGCATTTGCCTATTGTTCGGTGAAGAGAACGAGATCCCTTCCACCCCTGGTGGAGATAATACTCATTTGGCAGCTGCGAAAAGTCTTTTTGTCTCCTTTTCATAAGTTATAAACATAGGAATGTGAGCCTCTTTAGTTCTGCTTTCATGCTCTGTTTGTTGCCCGGAAGGTCCATCTTCCTCTTGAGGTTCTGTAAAAACTTGAGGCCCCTTTAAAATCTCATGGGCAATGAAGGTTTCCCATGGCATTCCCAACTGAGTGAGCTAATGCACAACAATAATATTGATGACAACAAAGTGATAGATGTTATTAAGCTGCTGTGGGTATGGTTTTCTCTTTACAAGCACAATCATCCTCTCTATGTTTTTTCAAATGAAGTATGGAATACTCATCATTCTAACCCTGGTAAAATGCATAAACAATCTGATATGATAAGCATAGAGTCTGGAGAACCTTCCCTCACATGCGGATTATTTAACGATGAGTTTCATTAGTGGAACATATCGGTCCTCCAAAAACTTAAAAGGAAAAACCCTGCCTAATTTACTATGATATTTGGCTTGAATGTAGGGTTCATAGTTTTGTTTGTTTATATTCTATATTTTGTTCCATCTTTACCCCACATCTAGCATCCTTGTTGCTTCTGCAATAATGGCTAGTGAAATAGTGAAATTGATGCCAACAAGTTGCACCATATTGTTGTCCATGTTGATGACAAATTGCCTAGCTAATTCATGATGATACTTAACCCTCTCAACCATCTCACAAAACTCAAAGCAAGATTGGTATTTGAAAGAAGTGGTCGAAAGGGGACAAGCAAGAAGTTCAACAATGCTAATAGGCTCCTCCCTGATTATTTTCCCACCCCTGTGAGGTCTCCTAGGCTGTACATTCCTTTCTTTTGAACTGCCACTTTGTGTTTCTTCTTCATAGCTTGAGTTCCTATTTCTTGCCACGGTGCTTAGTGTTGTCTTAGGAAGATTGTGTGATGAAGGTATCGTGAAAAATGGTAATGAAGGAGGACAATGGTGATGAGTATGAAGAGATTTTACACTTGGGAAATGGAATTGGGAAATGAAGGGATTAGTTTTGGGAGATTAGGGTTTAGTGAGGGATTTAGGGTTTGGTGAGGGAATTAGTTGTTTCAGGGGAGTGGGATATGGGAAAATGGGATAAATGGAGTGTTTTTAGGGTAATAAAAGAGTGAAAAGGGTTTAATAATGTTTATTGTGATGATGGAATGAAAATTGCACAATGGAATGGGAAAACAAAGATGACAAGCTAGGGTTTCATTTTCCACATGCAAGATTTATGAAGAACACAAGTGTGAACTCAAATTTAGCTTTAGGATGTTGTTTACTTACTTGTAGAATGAAAATGTAGCAATTTTGAGGGTTATTGCACGATTTGGAATGATTTGGGAAGATCTAGACTGATGCGCAGCACACTGGGCCCAATGGGTAGTGCCCTCTTGATGTGCAGCGCCCGTTTGAAATAACACTATAGGAAAGCCTCTGATGCGTAGTGCCAGCATGATGTGCAACACACTGCCTCTGATGCATAGCGCTAACCAAAGTTGCTTTGAAAAATAGGATTTTTTGTCTCCTTGGCTCCAAATCGCGATTTTTGACTCTCCAAAGGATTTTTGCTCAATGAAATGATAAATAGGACTCTTTTCACTTTAAATATGGATGACCTTTAATTTTCACTTATCTTCAAATCCACTTTTCTTATGTCAAAGTCACTTTTGGTCTTGAGCTATGTTTTTCCATTGAAATTGAATTTTCTTAATCATTTGGTAAATTGATGCGTTGATGCTTGTGTTTTTGTTTGCAGTGGCTGGAGTTGGCAAGGTGAGTAACGGTAGCAGCTTTGAACTTATTACATATAGAAAATATTGAAATTACATAAAAAATTTGTACATAGAAAATAAAAACTCTGTTTTCACCCCAAATAGATTTTTGAGGTAAAAATAATTTATTGTGCATATCTTTAGTGAAATTTTGATCTGATGAACTTATTAGACCTCCTCATGTGCCTGCTAACCCTTAATTGAGTTTTTGATGACCATGGTGGCAAACCCTAGACCTAATGAGAACTAAAACCCTAAGGATGATTTTGGTAAATGGAATGAAATAAAATAACAGTAAATGGCCTAAACATGTGAAAATAGGCTAGTGGGTAAAGACCATGAGGGAAATTTTGATAATGAACCACTACCATCAGCTGATCCATGACATAATGGAATGCAGCTGATCGGATGGGACACCTACTATGCATGCCAAAAGAGAAATTTGATCACTGATGGAGGGATGAAGATACCTACACTAACAATATCCACCTGATAAGGAGAACAAAATAGAAAAGTATGTTGAAGCCCTACAACATTCAACTTTAATCTTTAGATATGCATAAACAATTATAAACCTTCAAAACAAAGTTGAAATATTTGAAGGTATATACCAAATTTGTAGATGAAACACCCAATGGAAATGAATGAAATTATTATAAAATATGATTTCTTGAGGAGAAGAATGTGGACATGCACCTCTGAAGTCCTCCTCTATGGGAAGGTTCTTCTCATATCCCTACACTTTTGTCGGACATCTCTCCCTAATGGTTATGCAAAAAGGAAATGAGAAATGAACTCACAATAGAGATTGTCGTAAACAAAAGAAAAACGTGACGATGATGATAATGATCATGTATGTGCAATGAGGGGAAAACCTCTCTATTTATAACAAAATGCTAGGGTAGATCTAAATCTAGTCAAAGAATAAAATATTATTAGGGTAAATCAAGCTCTAATTGTTAGGTGTATTTTATTATATTTAAGGATAGAAATGATTAATGAAATGGTCAATAATCTTTATTTAGTGAACTAACTCAAAAAATAATGATTAATTGAGTGAACTAAGAAAAGTGAATAACGGAATTAATAAATAAAAATATTTTATTAATTCGTTTAAGGAGATGTGGTCAAGATAAGTTAGAAATAATTATGAAATAGTTATTTAATAATGATTTGAAAGGAGAAAAATGTAATTATTAAGGAATAATAAATAGATAATGATTATTTAATTATTGTTGTAAGAAGAGCTTCGACGTAAATCACATGAAAAAGACCTTTGTCGACGCGTTTCGAACCAACTAGTGTGGTTCATCGCCAGGACAAATTGAAGACAGATCTGGCCTAGCATGCTTTAGGCTGAATTTGGTCTTTCAATTGTCCTGGACGATGAACCACCACTAGTTTGGTTCGAAAGCGTCGACAAGGTCTTTTTCATGTGATTTACGCCGAAGCTCTTCTTACAACTATAATGGATCACAGAAGCCTCAATTCTACAATTATTTAATTATTCTTGGTTAATATGGTCAAAATGGCCTAGAAATAATTAATAAATAGCGATTTAATATTATTTCAAGGGAGAGAGGTTAAGTGATAAAGGAATAATAAAAAAGTAATGATTGATTTAATTGTTCCAATGGATGGGTCAAAATATTTTTTATTATTTTTACAAAAAGGGTAAATATGGAAATAATGTGAAATTAGTTAATTGGGTTTCTGGGTTATTTTCATGTAGGTAGAAATAATGTAGGAAAAGAGGTTCTGTAAATTATTTCTTAATGCGAAAGTGGGTTTTAATGTGTAAAACCCATACTACATAGCATATTTCGATCATCCTTTTGGAAAATGACTAGGTGATCATTATTGAGAGATAACATATTTGATGAGGGATTTTAGAATAACAACAGGTAAAATCAGGGGTTGGAAACGCGGAGGAGCACGAAAGGTGAGGCACGGAAGGGTTTCAGTCTCAGGTGGAAGGGTTAACCATGGAGGGGGGAAGAGGAGGGGGCTTCACTTCATCCTACAAGGAAGTGGTAGCTAACAAAAGCAAGACACCACTAGATAGAGGTAGAGGGAGAGCGAAGGAAGGAAGGAGAAATAGGGAAGAGGAAGCAGAAATCTCCAAACCGGAGGAGCTTGAGGGCAGAAAAGACAAGGAGAAAACTGAAAAAAAAAACAAGGAACAAAATACAAAAATCACAAGGGACCATGCAAACCCAAGGCTAAAATCACTCCTAGAGTAGTATTAAATAATCCAGAGCTACAGGCCTATAGGGATCACATGCAGACGTATGCTATCATATGCAAATTTATGGGCTTATTACCCACTAAAGAAGCTTTACAATATTGGATCTGATACCAGTGGAAACCCAAAGGGAGCATTGATCTTCATTTGGGGTCAAAATGTTTCTTCATTGTGGTGTTCATGAACATCGAGGACAAAGACAGAGTGTTTGAGGGTGAGCCCTACTTCTATGCTGCGACAGGGCTTATATGAGGCCCTGGAAGATGAACTTCATTCTGGAGGGGGAAAATTTTACCTCGGTTCCAGTTTGGGTAAGAATCTATTCTCTACCTTTGGATTATTGGCAAACAGAATCGCTAGCTGCCATAGGTAATAAGTTAGGGAGGTTTATTAAAGCGTCTGAAGCCACAAGGAGGGGAAAATATACTTCATTTACTAGTATCTGTGTGGAGATGGATCTATTTGGAGCTCTTCCCGATGAAGTTATATTGGAGGTTTTTTATGAGGATTGGGTGCAGACAGTACACTATGAACACATCCCATTCAGATGTCGCAGATGCCATGAACATGGACACCTACTGAGAGACTGCCCTCTCAGTAAAGCAGAAAGCAAAAAGAAAAACAACACAACAGAAGACACATACGGCTTTCACAAAGTAGTCCACAAAGGAAAAAATGTCAACAAAGGGCCAAAACAATATCAAGCGAGAGGACAAAAGGATAATCAGAATCAATACCAAGTTCTTGAAGTGGATGTCAAGACAGAGGTATAAGATCGAGCTAGGAAGGAGAGTTATGAGAAGATGGAGGACGAAGAAGATCATGCCGACACAGGAAAATGAAAAGCAGAAAAGGTACATGATGAGTGATTCAGAACAAGAAATGGATCAGGAAATGAACTAGAGTGAGATGGAAATGGAGGAAAACGAGTTACAAGATATTCTTGACAGAGAAAACCTAGATCTAGAAGGGTTCCTGAAGCAGGGAACTCTTGGAGGAGTTGAATCATTACCATAAGAAAAGATCAATAGAATACAACAGTTATTCCTATGGAAAACGCAAGCAAAGAGTTTGGAGGAAGTAAATAACATTGGAAGACAGAGCAATGAAGGAGGGAAA
>APFE030459580.1:33074-45183 GCA_000404065.3 Pinus taeda | reverse complement strand
ATGAAATGCAGGGTAGCTTCAAGAAATCAGTTCAAAAACTATAGCAGGTAAACAACAAAGAATTGTAGATCAATCTTCACAGAATGAAGAAAAGAGAGGTATATGTAGGTTCACCATTGACCAAGCTGCGTATTCATGTAGGTTGACTATATACAAGTTGCGTATACATACACATGCACTTTCACAGAAGGAAAAGTGCATATCCCTTGGAAAACAAATTTTTTTTTTCCGAAATATTTGGTCCATGGTATTTTGATCCATGGTGTTGGTCCAAGGTATCTGGTCGGAGGTATTGACCCCAGGTATTGGTCCTCAATTTTTTGGTCCATGGTATTGAGAAAGGCCTAAAACTATAAAATGAGGAGAAGATGATTAGGGTAAGGGGTGCAAGTATTGAATATTTGACGAAGTGTGAGATCTAATATGTAGGTTATTGGCTTATGGTGATGTGCTTGACCTGAACCAAGGATGAACCTTAGTGTTTGATGAAAGATACAAACTAATGATGTATCAGGATCTTAAGGCTTGAAGTGAATTATATTTATGTGGTTTGATCATATATATGAATAACTGGCGCATGTTGTAGTCTGTAAATATGATGATTCGGGTATGACTAAAGTCTAGAATAGTTGTAATGTTTAAATCATCATTTACAGATCTATATGCAAGTTCACTTTATAAAAGAAGTGTATACACGTTGGTTCTACATATCAAAGTAGCGTATACATCATAAATTTAATTTGCAGATCTGTACACTGGTTCGCTTTGAGGAAAGTGTGTATGCATGCAGGTTTGACACATGGAAGTACCATATATCTTTTAAAATATGTTTTAGTTGCTTCTATTTGCCATTGTAGTATTCTGGGTTCTGGTTTGGGTTTTGGTTACTGTATTCTGGTGACAACATTTTGAATGATCAGATTGATAAGTTGTCAAAGTGATTGATCGATTGGGTTATGGTTGGTTCAAAAGGAGATTGGTTGATGCAAATATATTTGATGATTGAATGATGGATCTAGTCTAAAAATTTATGAAACATGGTCCATAGAAGAAAAGAGAAAGTTGTAACCTTCTGTAGGCTGACACCTATGTACTAGTAAACATATCATCTAGTACAAGAGCTAGGGGGTTGTAGCTCCCTTCCAGTAGAAGGTAGAGAAAGAGAGAAGGTTGTAGCATTTTGCAGGTAGAATATAAGACTGCACCAATACAAAAATTGTAAACATAATTTTCTTATTATTAAAAGAAGACAGGGATGACAATAAGAGGAGGTTTTCACCCACATTGGGTTTCCACGTTATATCTTAGTGTTCATGTGTGTTGCTTATGTGTGATGCTTTATTTTGCTTTTACTGCAATGTCTAATGAATTCCTGATATACTGATTACAGTTCAATACATGATAATTTGGGTAAATCAAAAGATCTCTCCATATACGCTGATTTAATTAAGTATAGTTGCATATACACGCTAGTTCACTGAGTTGAAGTAGCGTATACAAATTAGTTTTTAAAATTAAGTTATTGATTTGATAATGCTGATTCACCCCCCTGCCCCTCTCAATATTATTTCCAACATTACACTTATAAACTAAATTGCAACAATCATGACATTACAGGTGGATGGGTTTTCTACAACAATTTCATCTTGTTATCACATATAAGAAGGGCCTACATAATAAGGTTGCAGAGATGTTATCAAGAGAAATTATAAACGCATCTACAAGCATAATTCAGTAATTCATGAAAGTTACATTCAAAAATATGCTCAAGACACAGATTTTAAGGATGTATATGCAAATTTAATTCATGGGAAGCAGGTAGAAGAATTGGATTATTACATAAAGGATGAACTCTTATATCATTCGGGAAAGTTATGCATTCGACAAACTGAAAGAGTTAATATAATTCGAGAAGCACATACTTCTCTAATATGAGGTCATTTCGGTGTAAGTAAAACAATTGCACAATTACCAAGATTTTATTATTGGCCACAAATGAATGAGACAGTTTCTAGATATATTAAAACATGTACTATGTGTGCTACAAGCAAGCCAAGTAATAGAAAATTAGGCTTGTATACTCCATTTCCAATTCCTTATCGTCCTTGGAAAAGTGCTTCCATGGATTTTGTTGGGGGATTTCCAAAGTTTAGAAAGGGTCATGATTATTTGTATGTAGTTGTGGATAGGTTTAGTAAGATGTGTATTTTGACACCATGTAATAAATAGGTCACAGCTGAACAAACTACAAAGTTGTTCTTTCAAAATGTATGGGTTCATTTTGGGTTACCCACTCTATTGTATCTGATCGAGATTCTCGGTTTGACAGGAATGTTTGGTAAATTCTATGGAAGTTAATGGACACAAAGTTAAAAAAGAGCACAATATTTCATCCGCAAACAGATGGTCAGATAGAAGTGGTCAATAGGACAGTGATACAATTACTTAGAGGATATTGTAGCAAGCATACCAAACTTTTGGATGAGCGTTTGTGTTATATGCAGGATGCTTACAACCATGCAAAACATTCTTCTACTTAGAGATCTCCTTTTGAGACATGATTTGGTTTTACACCAAAAGTCTCCCTTGGATTTTGTCTTTCTTAAAGACATAGCAGTTGATGGACACAATGATGTGGACAAAGTGACCAAGTTCATTGAAAAAATCTAGGAAATTCACCAGGTAGTACAGGAACAACTGGAAAGAAGTCTAGCAAAGTATAAGTCATGACATGAAAAGCGTCCAGTTGAGCATAGTTTTTAAGTTGGTGATCAAGTCTAGTTATACATCAACAAAGGAACACTGCAAGGGGAAGGTAAAAAGTTGAAACCAATTAGTATGGTCCTTTCAAAATACGTGATACAATTGGTGAAAATGATTTCCACCTAGATTTACCAGATTATATGCAGATATATCCCATCGTAAATGTTGAAAACTTGCAATTATATGAGCCTTTGTTGATTAAGGATCCCAAAGAGCAAGTTTAGCTACCTTCCATTGAAGATATTTTTCCCGAGTATCTCAATGAGCTACAAGAGACATAGTTCTTGACAAGAGGATAAGAACTTCCTGATGGGGAAACATTGAGTATCTTTGAGTTGGATTCAAAGGTACAAATCCAAGTAAATAATGATGGATAGAGATTGAAAAGGTGAGGGAACTTTATCGTCACTTACTCAATAACTAAAACGAATTTTTCGTGGTCCAAAAGCTCCCAACAGGGAGGAGTGATCCAAAATGGATCCAGTTTTGCCTCCGAATCAAAGTCTTCAAATGTAGATGAAACTAGGATCAAGTTGAGGTTCCCGTCAAGATGATTCCAATGGTGTGAACGACGCCAAAATCTGAGTTTGGATGAAGAAGTTAAGGCCAGTCAAAGTTTCAAGGAAAACTAGGGAAAAAAAGTCAAAAAGTCAAAGTCAAAGGAAAGTTAAAGTCAAATAGGTCAATGGTTGATGAGCCCCAATTTTGGTACAATTCGGGCTCATTTTGGCCTACTTTACTTGCTCAAACCATTCATCTTTATTTGCTTATGCATGCATTTCTTAGTTATTTCATGTTGTTTGTAGGAGGAAGGTTAGACACCTTATCCACGTGACTAATACATTGTGATTCCAGGTTTTGGCATGGAAAAAGGGGAACAAAAGACAACGTAAACGGAGTAAGGAGACATAAGGTGGCACTGCTGATTTTGTGGAAGGATGTCCACAGTATTGGGACATTCCTCGTGATTCCCACCGAGAACTTCGAGCTCCAATCAATCTCCCCTCCGAGCCTCAGAAGTAGCCAGCTGTCCTACAGGAACAGCAGTCATCAACTGTTGACTGCCTCACAAATCCGCAGTTTAACTTCAGTGGACAGCCGAGCTCCTAGAATCAAGGCTACTTGGCGGATCATCATCTTTTTTGTATAAATATGGAGGCCGTAGCCTTAGATAGGTTGTTGAATCTTTTGGGTTATCATATCATTTTGTAATCAGTCCAGTTTGTTTTCCTTTTTGCTGTAAGCCAGTTTGGCATGACATTGAATCATGAATAAAGAGGACAGTTTGTGATCTATTCCTGAGTTTTATTAGGAGACTATAGCTCTCAGGTTAGGGCCCAACCTGAGAGCCATAGATCCCCTCCGTTGTAGTATTGTTCTATTTCTTTTTCCAGCACTTTGAGTTTATTTACACATGCAATTTGAATGGCAGTCTTGTAATTCGATTTTCTTATGAGTTAGATAGATTTTGGTTATGGTACAATTCCTTTCACTTGTTTAGCGTAGCAATTGATACATGATATCCATTGGAGCTCCAGCAAAATCGTTTGTTAATGCTCACTGCCATCTCGTTTGAAGATTGGGGTGCAGTACGTAGCAGACCACCAAAAACACGCATGAATTTGGTTGATACAATTATGATTTGGATTTAGATGCTTCCTTGTCATTTATACAAACCACACATCTCTTAACCACAGTCCCATACGTACTTCTCCTTGCGTTTTGGATCACTGTTCAATAAGATCACGGTATATTTAGTGTAGGTTGATGCTTTCTTGGTTTGATCAACAGTTTCGGTCATTTGTTTCATTTACACTCTTTTCCATCTCGTTCATTGCCATCTTTTCTGTTTTGACCTTGCATGCAACCACGTTTCTTTGCCTTGCACCGCGTTCTGCCCTTTCCTAAACATCTCCTAATCCTCACTTAGCCTCATTCCTTGACCTTTCACGTCCATCACTCCAACACGCTCCCTCCACCTGTTTTCCATCTCATCCTCCCATTCCTGAGCCATCACCAGCCTGATCCTTACCTCTCACATCCCTTCCTCCCCGTCCATCACCTTTTCCTCACCTCAGTTCTCCACGGTAGACCATCCTGTAGCAATTCAGAGCCATCCTGTAGCAATTCAGAGACATCCTGTAGCAATTCAGAGACATCCTGTAGAAAACCCTGAGTTTCTTGTAGAATCCCCTGCAGACATCCTGTAGGAGGTCTTCCACGCGGTTGCTGAGCTTCTGCACGTGGGACACCTCTGTGGATGGATTCCAAGGGTCCATAGGGACCTCACTTAGCCTCCCCAACCTGTCCCACGCTTTCCTTCCTTCTCCACCCAATCTGCACAATCAAACCCTAATAAGTAAACAAAACACAATCACTCAACCTACTTAATGAAAAAGTATAAAAACATGTCCTTGATAATGTGAGTAGTGTAGATTCATGCATTCCCACTTGTTAGATGTAGTAGCAGCATTGGTAGCAGTATTACTCATCCTCATTGCGTTATAGAGGTTAGACTAGTTAAATTAGGGTTTCCTAGGGTTACATACGTTGAATTACTTCTAGTTCATTTTTGTCAATTAGCTTAGTCTCCTTTGAGCTAGCTTTCGTCCATCATTGATAAAGCTTCTTCTGTGAGCCTATAGAAGTTGGCTTGAGCCCTAACAGACTTGTGCCAGCTGACCAAGTGACAGCTGCGACAAGATCTAGTACTTGTGCATACAGCACCGTCGCTTCCAAGTTTGTACGAACAACCGGGTTGATAAAATGAGAGACAGGAAGCCTCAGGAGTTGTAGCATTATTGCTACAATATTGGAGCTCACCAGCAGTCTTTAATGGTGAACTTTTACAGAGAATTGAAATGCATGGGCGAAGTAGGAAACTGGCTAAATACCTGGATAAACTAGCTTGGACGCTTGTGAGCCGGGCTGTGAAGGCTTAATGCCGTCGAATTGTGGACTTGCAATGGTTGAAATCTTGAATTTGTTGGCTGGAGGACAATTTTCACGGCAGCTGGTTGACAACGGCTCCTTGTTTTACGCATGAAAATGACTTAAAACGGCTCTTTGGTCGTTTATAACGTTGAATTTTGGAAAAAGTGCGCATTTGGCGCTTTTCCGCCGATGACGTCAGCATGACGTCATGATGGGGCCCAGATACGGAAGTGACGTGGCGCTGAGGTGTGAGCCAGGGTGGCAGGACATGGTGGCGGGTTGATGCGGTGGCAGGGCTGCGTGGAGGGCCACGGGACGCGGGGGCGGGCAAAGGTGAGGTGACGTCAGGATGACGTGAGCGTGACGTAGGAGGGAGGGTGGTAACCGGGAGGGCGGTAAGCGGGTTCCCCGCACCACCTTTGGGGCTAAGGCGATATCGGGGAGGGGGCTCCGAACAACCCCAGCGCCCGCCACGCATCCCTGTACGGGGCCCAAAACCACTTTCCCCGGACGCTAAAGGTCGGCAGGTCGGGGAGTGAGATTGACCACCCACCATAAGGTCTGGGCGGCGGAGATCGGACGGTTGGCGGGTCCTCCGATGGGTCGTGCAGGTTGGGAAGGGGCCCGCCAGTTGATTAAAATATTCATTTAAATATTTTGGGCGAAGAACTTTGGAATAGTGGGTTTTGTGGGTTTTTTCGGGTTTTCTCACAATATCAAAAAAGGGGTTATGGGTAGGAGGGGTTTTGTAGGGTCTTTCTTTGCAAATGAAGGCTTACTAAGTGAAATGACTTGGAATGGGAAGAGAGATGACCAGGAGGTTAATCAAAGTGACCAGGTGTCATTTTGATTCCCTTTTAAACAGACCATATGGCTATAATACCAAGGGGAGGGATATTTATACAAATTTTGGGGTTTATACACCATGGTGTTAATACTAGTAGGGGAAGGTTAAGATAGGGGAGTTACATAGTAGAATTAGAGGTTAATATGGATGAAGGGGGTAAGTGAGAGGGAATGTCATTGAGTTTGTTTGAAACATACTTAGTTTAGGGAGTAGATCAAAATGAAAATATTTTTACATAGGAAATGTGGCTTTTAAATGATAAAGGACCTCCATGCAACCATAAATCCTTCCCTGTATTTTAACTCATGAGGGCATGTTAGTGACAAATGGGAAGAGGGAAGGAAGGGAGGTTAGAGATAATCATTTGTTTTGCTTCTTTTATTTGACCATCAAAGTCAGATTTTTGAACTGAATATCACTTCTGCAACCCCATCTACCTACCCAACTACTTTGTCTAGCATTTTTTCTTCTTGGAGGGTGCACTTGGACTTGCAGACCCTTTGTGTGCCTTTTCTTTTCCCTGGATTTTTCCTCTGATTTTCTATCAAATTCTACCCTTATTTCTTCCAGGGTCCCAGATTAAACTGTTGGGAACCTTTCTTCTCTACCTGTACTACTTGTCTGCCAAGATTAAACAGTTTGGACAGACTTCTTTCTCTATTCTACAGTCGGAAATTGAAACATGGTATGATCCAGATTAGGCTGTTGGACCATCCATCAAAATTGAGTCTCTATCAAGATGTAGACACACCTTGTCTCTTTATGGAAATATGGGATCTTTGCATCATCAAAGCAGAGCATATTTGGACCTTTTATAGCCAATCATGAAATATGAAACCTATTGATATAGGTAACAAACAGAGGGAAACCTGCCTTGGAGCCAGCAGATGACTTTGATACGAAGTCAGATGACATCGTCGCAAATCAATAGATGCAGACCCCAAGGTCAGAACAACAAAATATTTTTCTTTTAGGAAGTATCAGCACACAAAGGTATGATCTGAAACCCGATATCTATATTGAATCTGATGAACGGATATGTTTCTATGATGATAATCTTAAAAACGTTGCTTCAGAATCATACTTCTCTCTTTACCCTGATGTTTTTAATGATGATAACTTTTCCCCTCTCAACATTAAAGATATTTCAAAAAACATAGAGGATAAGTCAAAAAATTCATCATTAGATTTTCAAGAGATAGCTATAAAACATCCCTCGATTGTTTCCAAGCAAGGAACACTTGAATTTCCTTGTCTGAAATTATATGATCAAAAAGAAGAATCTGGGGAAACTGGTAAAATCTGTCATGATGGTTACTTTTCCAACAACGATGTTATCGATTTATCTCAAGTAACTCATCAAAACCATAAAAATGAGAGATATTCTGATTCGGAAAACATACCATTTAATCCTCATTTTGAGGCTAAAGATCATTCACCTAATTTTGCTGACCAAGACGATCTCCCAATCTATGACTCATACCTTGAAGATACCCCCATGCCTATTCATAATCATAGTCTATTTTCTGTTTCACCTGACCTGGCCAGTTCTTGTGAACAGCAAAATTTTACAAACTTATCCCAGTTGTACTGTAATTTTATTTGTACAAAAAACCTTTTTTATTATTATTCCCACTTACACTCACCTTGTACAAAATCAGATTGCGTTTTAAATTTTCGATTTTTTGATAGATTATTTTGGTATAACCAACACCTTATTGAAGAGCACTCAAAAGACGAGCTTCCATTGCGGAAAGCTAAGCTATGTCAAGGAAGTACAGAACTTCCTTCATTTCAGGATCGTCAAGATACAACAGAAATTCATCTTTACTTTTATGATCCAATAGATACTCAGTTGGAAGGAAGATTTTGCGAGAAAGAAATTTCAGACAAAATTCCAACTGGGATTATGCATTCTTATTCCATGTCCAACATTAACATCCCAATGAAAATTCCGTTCTCAACACCAACGTTGGAAAGCTACATACATATAGGAGTAAAAATGAGAGAATGGCTTCATTGGAAATATCATTTCACCTAGTCAATTTTTTGTGTAAAATTAGAATAGGAGTAGGAGTAGTTTAGTTAAGTAGTTAGGTTTACGCTTGAGTAGTTGATAATCCAAATAAGGAAAGAAGATCATCAATATTGTCTACCCGACCTTAGGGAATGTCTACCTCTCACTTCGTTAGTTTTTCCCATGAATAAAGTTTGCTTTGGTTAAACAGCATTCGACGTTTACAAAGAGACACCTTTTTCTCTATCAGGATTTTGAACTTCTACTTCTATGAATGACAAATATTTTTCTTTAAAGCTTGGTATTTATTATCAATAGAACTTTAATCCAGATATGATATTATTTTCAACTCCAACAAAAAAAAAAAAACTGAAGAAAATAATCTCAGCGAAGTAATTGTAGAATTGAGGCTTCTGTGATCAGTCATATTTATAAGAAGAGCTTCAGCGTAAATCACATGACAAAGACTTTTGTCGACGCGTTTCGAACCAACCAGTGTGGTTCATCGTCAGGACAAGTTGAAGAAACATATCTAGCATAGCATGTTAAATAGACTGTGCAGAGACTCCAACGGCTATATAACGGCTAATTGACAGCTACTTTGGACTTTATGGTTAGGTTAAACCTATATTAATAAAATATTATTTTTACGGTTATTTAAAATTGTATAAATAAAATAAAAATGATTTATTTAATAATATCCATTTATAGTTAAATTAATAAAGGTAATTGGTTGTTATAATTTTAATGGTAAGATTCCAATTTTAAGTTACCCCTTTTTGTTAATTAATTTACTAAATATGAATCTGTTTGTTAGGTTAAATTAGAGAGTAAATAATCTTGAAGGTAGAATTAAAAGCTAAGCTAATTTGTATTTCTATAGGGACTCCTCATCTTGTTATTGGTGCCTTTCATTGTACTGAAGTAATTGTCTTACATCAGTACAATGAAAGGCACCAATAACAAGATGAGGAGTCCCTGTAGAAACAATGATTACCAAAGAAGCGTTATTATTGTCGTCCAGAACTTTCTTAAGGAAAGAAAATTGACTTCCTCCTTGCCAAAGGAAATCACAGCATTCAGGGAAGTAATCCAATAAAAACACTATATCTCAAAGAATAAGAGGTCTCATCACGAGCCGACTTATCATCATCAGAGATATTATAACTTGCTGACTTTTCCAAAACTGTCCATCAAAACAGGGTAACGACTTAAGATTGTTGCAATCAAAAGACAGGGGGTCTCATCACGAGCCAGCTTGTTCAGCAAAGGTATAAATCTAGTGAATGACTGTGTCACAATTTGGCCACTAAACCAAGACATTGTTCTTTAGAGAATAAAAAAAGAAAAAGTGTCAAAATGGGTTTTTCTCTGAATAGTTGTAAGCTCGTAGGCATGATAAAGGATCATTACTGGTTAATAGGTAACCCTTTTGAGGCTATGGACGCATGCTGGCAGCAGAGGCTCTACCTGCGACAAAGAAGCATATTTAAAAAGGACTACTATACAGAGAAGACTTTATCTTAATTTTTATTCAAGACCAAGTAAGGGCTGATGTAAATGCAAGAACAAGCTGAGAGTACAAGTAAATGGAAAGGAGTTGAAACAAAATATCATTGATAGTTTGAAGTATAATATTTTTATCTTTCTATAATAAAGTTTAAGTTTTCTGAGAAAATTTTTATTATTTTTAGAAGTTTGAAAAACGTCAAAAGAAAGTCAGAGATAACTAGTTCTCCCAAGTGAATCGCCAATTGTTGTGGCCAACAACAACCTCCCCTTTTTTCATTCAGCTATCTACCCAAAATACTAAATGAATAGGGGACCCCTAGTATAATTTTTGCGAAGAAATCAAATTTCCCTTCTTCAAAATAAAGATACCATCGCAGGCTTAAAATCAGTCTTCCAAATATTTCCACCTAAGTCTACGATGGGGAAAAGGTCTTTAAGAAATTGCATTAATGCACAAGGCCCCCCCCCCAAACGTCAAGCATAACGTCGCGTCGCAATAAGTAGGGTCCATATTGAAAAACCTCACAATCACCCGATCTACGATAACGTCGATCACAATGACCGCACATCGCAGAAATGAAATGGCAATACTTAACAAACATCAAACCCCTGCAACCCGCGATGTTGCGACCTGCGATATTGCGATCGCCGCGATGACACATTCTGCGATCCAGCGATTTGCGATAAGCGCGCCTTGCGACGGCACGATCTTCGATAGGGCATAAAGCGAATCATAAATCATTTAAACCGCAAATATTTCAGGCACGCCGTTCAAAGATAGACCACTTACCATAACATGACTTCAAATCATGCGCTTTTAATGATAGTAAGTAGGTTAGTTGTCAGTTATTTAATGAAATAAGGATGCATGCTTTGCTGAAGAATTGTTTTCATGTAAGGTGGCATATTTAGTATATCGTCTGCATTTAAAACCTTCCCATCATCTTTCTCAATCAGTCATTTCCGCCTCGCTTGTAATCTGCAGGAACTAGGAGATAAGAGCATTCAAAAGCCGAACGCAGAAGCAAATGGGAAAGAAGACTAATGCCCAAGGTTCCGAGGCAAAGGAAAAGGCAAAAGAGATGGCGCCCTTATACACAGACACTGCATGCAACAGAGACGCAGGAATTTCAACCTGGGAAGGCATGTATAGGCTGTTAGAGGAGGAAAACCCCAGAGTAATGAAGGCTGATAGCGCCGCGGGATCGCCAAACTCTTCTGAGGCATCCTTAGAAGAGCTGGCTTGTTCATTTCTCCATCGAATAGCAGCTAGACCCAAGATATTGTCGTATACATATATGATCAAATGGATACTCGACAATGCAGAGTTACAAGGCAGACAATTCAAGGCTCCAGGGCATGGGCTCATAGGATCTTTCGCCGCGCAAGACCTAAAGCTTATGTACCATCTTCCGGAGCCTCAAATGACCTATAACACGCAATTTGTCCAGAAATTCGCAGCAAAGAACCCAAATCTAGCAGAAACCACTAAAGAATGGACCAGGAGAGAGGAGCTGCTGAAAAAGGATAAAAATGGTAAGTATAGCACAAGTTCTCTCACCTCTCCATATTGTTTTGCTGCAGCCATGCTCTGTAGGCTGTTTGGGATGCCAGACATAAATAAATTTTCAGCTGAATGGCTACCACTCATAGAAGCTGCCACAAATGCTGATCTCGTGGATTGGGCCAAAATATGTTCTGATAATTTGTTTACTGCTGTCATGAATTATCGTACTAAGAGATCCTCGTCACAAAGGGTCTACCCTCCGTTTTATCTATCTGCTTACATTATGGATTCTATTTGCTATGTATCTAAGTTTCCAACTATGGGTTGGAAATGGACTACCCAAGACCCGTCGCCTATTCATGTTTACCACAAAGTACTATGGGATTCACAGTTCGCCCCTCACCTCTATCAAATTTTCCATGGGCTCATTTTACCCCTATATAGGATGATATATGGTGAAGAACCCCCGAGGTGCTCACCCGAAGTGCAAATAGACATCATCCCCGTCGCAAGATGGTTCGGGGAAGAA
>APFE030459580.1:5378-33064 GCA_000404065.3 Pinus taeda | reverse complement strand
AAGTTTCCAACTATGGGTTGGAAATGGACTACCCAAGACCCGTCGCCTATTCATGTTTACCACAAAGTACTATGGGATTCACAGTTCACCCCTCACCTCTATCAAATTTTCCATGGGCTCATTTTACCCCTATATAGGATGATATATGGTGAAGAACCCCCGAGGTGCTCACCCGAAGCGCAAATAGACATCATCCCCATCGCAAGATGGTTCGGGGAAGAATGGTTCACTTATATCAGAGTGTTTGGGAGCACTGTACCTCCACATGTCCTACCCCTGTATGTCCCCGAAAAGCTTTTGGCCAGCGAAATTGCTTATGAGACTTGCTCTGAAGGCGGCCTAACCAAAGAGTTAAAAGACAAGAAGAAGGCCATATGGCCTCAGTTTCCTGTAGCTTGTGGGGCCTTCTAATTATTTGATGTGGGACATGCTTTTGCCGAAGTAGGGAACGTGACATCCCTACAATTGTTTAAATTCCCCGCTCGACCTTTTGACCTAAATAACATCGCCCATGATTTCACTATAAGTGTCAGAATAAAAGTGTTCACTGGAAAGAAAGATTTATTTGATGACTTGTTTCAAAATAAAAGTTCATTCCAGGAAGTTTTGCGAGAAGCTAAGTCGAGGTTGTCCTCAGACGACCTCGAAAGATTTTCATCATTCAGAGAAAGAAGACTAGTCGGCATCCCTCTAGAAAAGCTTCAGCCGCTCACCAGAGAGCCTACTCCAAGTGTCAGCCTCAGTGGAAACTCCAGTTCTTCCAAATCTAGATCTGACGCCGTTCAAGGAACACCCGAACGCTCTAAGAAGTCTGCGAGCGACCAAGGGAAAGTAGGAGAAGCAGCCGGAGATACTCCCCAATCAAGTGCCATGTCGCAACCACAAATTATCACTTCCTCATCAAGAAATGTCCCTCCTCCCATCACTGCATCGTCGCTCGTCACGACACAGCTCAATAAGGAGTGGGAAAACTTCAACGAGCTAATCAGCCCGGAAGGGCAGGTCCCAAGAACGCCTGTAAGTAATGTGCAAGTAACACAGGAAATGGTTTCAACCGTGGTCGGTAGCGTCTCAGAAGCAGAACACGGTCATATCGCTCCGTCTCCCAAACTCCTACTTAGCGTAGAAGAAATTCCCCCACTGGACGTGTTCTATAGTCCTCAACATAAAGCAGTGGTGAGAAGACAAAGAAAAAAGAGAAATTTGGAGAATACGCTGTCACAGAACGTCGAACATTTAGACGTCTTGTGGAAAGACCCTAACAGCAACCCCACGGAGAATCTCACGAAATTGTCTCAAATTGCAGGAGCATACGCTTCTGCGACTATCGACAAGGCGTCTGAAGTTCAGCAACTATTAAAGGAGCAAGAAAACCATATACAGCTACTGCAACGGGCCAATGCCAGCAATGAAGCGTCCAAACAACTCGAGAAACTACAAGAAGATTTCCAGCAGATGCAGATAAGCTATCAGAAAAGCCTGGACGAAAAAGGAGAGCAGTTGCACGCTTTACAAGAAATACATAAAGACGAGCCCAAGCTTTCTGAATTCATTTCAGAGTCTACTAGTTTAAATGAGCAACTTCTACACCAACAGGAAGAGTTGGGACGAAAATTATCGCAATGGAGTCACTATTGCGAGCTGAGCGACAAACTCACCAATCAAGTGACAGATCTGCGAAGTGACTACGACCAAGCCGACAGACAAGTGACAGAGTATATAGCTTGGCAAAATGGAGAGGAAGCGAAAAGAGCAAATTCACCTAGAATAAATGAAAGCCATAAAGAATTGCTCTTCAACAAATGGGACGACCAAATCAAGCAAGCAGAACAGGCAGCAGAGGCAGCGGTGACACAAGCTGGTATCCTTATAGACTGTGTAAATGAAAATTTATATAGAGCAAACTTAATCACAGAAACCGCCCCGGGATACCTACCAAACAAGTCACAAATAGAGAAATAATGGAAAGAGAAAGCGCAAGAAAAGGGTAAGGCAATACAAGCTTTGAACAGGTTGAATTGGGAGTGCTATTGGGAATACTTAGTTAAGCCACATAGTCAATGGATGACTGTGAAATGCATCACAAACTCAGCAGAGAAAGTAGTGCCAGCTCTCAAAGATTCCGTTTTCGCAGCCCAGCTCAGCGCAGAAGTCGGCCAACCGACTCTTCTTAGATCCATGCTGAACACTTGCAATTTCAAAGACCAGATCCAAAGATAACTTATTTTTAGTAGTTTGTTGTTTCTTTTTGTTTAGATTAGAAAAAGGATGGTCGTTTGAGAGCCGTATCCTACAATTTTGTAAAAACACTATTATTAGATTTAGGAAGTAGTATTTTAACCCTTCTCATGCATTTAGAGAAGGGTCCGGAGATTTGGCAAAAACTTATTCTCAGAACATGCACTTCTGCACCCTCAGAGGAGGTTTTGATGAATGGATGGATCAAAAATTATCTTTACTTGCATTTTGATATCTGCTACTGATGTTGCACTTCTGTACTCTTGGTAGATTTTAGAAAAAGTAGAAATAGATTGTTTTGCTTGAGGCTTATGGGTAGAACTAGTCATTAATGGTACTTTTATCTCTTGACAATGTCTGCTTATACTCTTTAAGTAATTTACAGTTTCAGTTGTTTATGTGTTATTGTCTGAACATATGGGTTATCATTTGGCACTTTTTTACGGTGGAGTCATATGGTTCATGTGTGACATATGAATGGCTTATTATGCAATATGTTGTTCAAAATTGTTTTGCTTAACTTCTTACGCAAAGTAGTTTATCTCAAATGGTTTCTTTTCTTATGATAGCTGAATGATCTTTATTACCAGTTATTATTCGAAATCTTTTTAGATCGCATAATGGAAGACATACAATCCCGGGTTAGAATAGATTTGATTTGTTTAGCATAGAGTAAAGTTAAAGAATCTGATTTAGATTAGCTTTAAAATACTCTCAGATCAGCACAGTTCAACTCTATACACACACACACCCAAGATCGGGAAACTGGTCCCGTTATCCCAAGTCGGACCCACTATACCAAACGGATAAGGAGCTGCCAACCAAGGTCCGGACTAGGTGGGTATCCCCCTTGTTGTCGACCCGATTTTCGGGGCTTCAACAGATTGCTTCAATGCTTGTCTCATTTTGGGCTTGTCCTTCACCTTAGCTCTGATACCATGTTAATTTTCAGCTTGTTCTATGCTAAATCAATTACTTTAGACCAATTCAATACTTCAATTAGCAATATCTTCAATAACAATTAATCTTTTCAATCATCAACAATAATTAAAGATAGAATAATAAATGCAATGATAAAAGAGATTGATTCGGATTTAAAGAGGAACGCAACAAATTACAGACATAACCATGTATACAAAGATGCAGCAAAAATAATACTTCATTTCATTAAGGTAAAATTCTTAAATATGCTTACAAACAAAAATGGGAATAAAGCAGCGAGGGCAATGGTAGCTTATCTATGAGAAGAGATGTGGCGGCTACATGCCTCTAAATTGTCTTACAATGAGGCTCGTAGGCCTATTTATTGTTGAGAAACAATGGAAAACCCTAAACATCCAAAAACCTAACCCTAAGAGATGAAGCGCCAAACTATGGGCCCCGTTTGGGTAAATTGGTACATCAACTTCCTGGGGTCGTAACTTTGGCATACGATCTTCGTTTGATGCACACAATACCTTGTTAGAAAGATCTATCCGAGGACCACAAATTTTGACTGGCTATCATTGGCCTATGGAGCCATGTTGCTCCCAGTTTTTCCAAAAAACGTCATTTAGGGCCTCAAAACGGCTCCGAAAGTTCGGGACACGAAAAATTGGCAAAAATAGTAAATTGTGCTTGTTAGCCTTGTTGGCATGTGGCCCAAAATGGATCCAAATATGCTCTCTAAGTCCTCGAAAACCAGTACAATCATGTCAAAGATCAAATCCAGTGTAGGAGAAGAACCCTTAGAGTAGCATAAAAGCACTATTGGGAGGAAAAAAACACATAAAAACAGTGAAAAAACCAAGTATCGGAGGCATAAATAGTGAAATGCACAACAGCCATCTTATTTGGCCAATCAACGGTCTAGATTTGATCGGCAGGTTGCAATCGGCACAGGAAAATAGTGGCAATCGGTACAGACCATATGAAACTTGCGATGGCGATCGGCGATTCAATGTGGACCGTCAATCAAGCATGCAGATTAACGGCCCACGTTGCATCGTAGGATCGCTATTGGAAAATACAAGGAGTGCTTATTGACCCGGGGCATGAGCGATATGCGATCGCGATATCGCATCGAAGTTTCACAAAGGCGCGATTAACCGGACCCGACGGTTATATACATGATATTGCATAAAATTTGAAGTTCGCCAAAAGGCAGTTTTCTATGTATTTTTGCATATTTCGTTTAATAAACGAAAAGAGAAGGCAAGTGTCGATGCGATAAACCAGAACTGAAAGGGTTCCTTAAAGCTATTATATAGATTTTGAGATTCGCAGAAAGGCCATTTTTAATGCATTTCCAATATTTTAATATATTTTTAAAACACAAAGGAAATCACGAAATAGGTAGGATTTCGGGCGGGCTGTGGGCGGTAAATGGTTTTGGTTGGGCTTCGCCTGATCCCATACAACGACTGCCACATGTCCAGGCTGAGGAGAGAGAAAACCACCCTCATCGGGTAGTTAACTCCCATACGAAAGAGTCGCCTGAAATGGATCACAATCATTGGACCTAGAGCTCCCAGATCAATGGTGGAGATGTGATATTGCTACAAAGGCAGACCCAATAGAGGAATAGGCCATATTTGAGGACTTTTGAAGTCCGAAATAAATAGAGATGGGTGGGATTTTACAGTGTTGTAGCGTTTCCTGTGTAAAACAGAAAACAATCATTATAAACATTTAAAAGGATTACAAAGTCCTGAAGACCCATTCCATCACATAACATAGGTCGGGAAACATTTAAAAGGATTACAAAGGCCCGAAGACCCATTCCATCACAGAACAAAGGCCAGGAAACTGTTGTCGGGAGACAGATGGCCAGAAAGGGAAAACAAAAGGCCATAGCACAATGCAGCCCGCAACAGAAGCAATCATGGATCATCTATGGCACAAGAGAGCTCCTTGATAATGCAGCAAACTACCAAAATTCAATTACTGCTATTAGAAGAAGAAACCTCCGAGCCCATGTGTGCCTAGTCAGGGCATCAAGTTGTTGAAAAGATAGAGAGGATAGATTAAGACATTTCTAACCTTTGAGAGTCAGGAGAATTGTAAAAAGGCCTATAAATGGCTGAAAGTTAGATGTATGAATGGTTCAACTTTTGGGGTCTGTGGAGACTCTGCTCCTTTGAGTGTCGCATCTTCATTCTAGCAATATAAGCTTCTTTTGTTGTTATATGTTCAATTCCCATTTTCTCCTTTGTTTTAAGCTTGCACTTGAATAGGTTATTCATGTTTTCTTTTGTATCTAATGCTAGATAATTGTCATCTTATCTCTGCATTGATAAATTAGATTTGCAAGCTTCATTTACTTCCTATAGCTAGTCATGCATATGTGTTTATGTATGCATCTACTGGTACAGTCAATATTCTCCATTATCCATTGAATCTATAAACTATTGAGCATTAGTGGTCTAAAGCCTTGTAAAGATGAGGGTGTTCATGCATGTCTTGAGTGAAAACAAAGTTGAAACAGTCATCTGACTTGATCCAAACCATCATCCATTCCAATAGTTTAGAGAACAATATTGAAGATTATATGTTACCGTGCATCTCTGAGCTACAACCTGGGAGAGTTCCCTAGAGTGATAACATAATTGGCGTCATTGTTGGGGAAAGGAGACTAAAGCTCAGCTTCCCTGGTAGACGACACAGATCCAACTTTGATGATAGACAATGTTTGGGCACCTTTTCGGTTGTAATCATCTATCTGGCGACTCTATTAGAGGAAGAACCTCTTGGCAACTCCACTTCATAGTTCTGGCTCAGTTTGTGAGGCAAACTCGGAGAAACCCTCAGAAACCACAAGCTGACCCAGTATCTAATATTGAAAAAATCATCAAATAAAGAAAAGTATTGCAGAAATGAGCATCAGGTTCACGTAAATCTAAACAATATTCTATATCTCTTGAAGAAAATCATGTAATAGAACGAATACATGTTGAGAGTATAGCTTCTAATACTAGCAGTGAAGAAAAAATATCAGAAATTCATAAAGCTCGTTATTCTTTAGGTTCTCCTTTTGTTGTAAGCCCAAAGGAAACCTCACCTCCTATCCATCATATTTCTTTAGTCCTATCAGTCACTCCTCAGCCCTCTGTCATTCAGACTTCCAGTACCCTTATAACCACCACAACTATGGTAGGTCCACAAGAACCTACCAAAATGGAAAGAATCATAGCTGCTAGGTATGGGCCTCTAGTACTGTACACTCCTTTAAATGCCATGCCTACTGGAGAATATCAGAAGTATAGGCCTAAGTTCACAGGGATTGAAGGTGTTACAGTTGAGGAACATCTTGAATCATTCTATAGCTATGCTGAGAACCTGGACATTAGTGAATAGGATGTCTGGATGAGATTCTTTATCCAAAGCCTAGATGGCGAGGCTAGAATATGGTTCAGAGAACTGACCCCAAGATCTATAATAGATATTGATGCTTTATATGATGCATTCCTAAAGCATTGCGGGGATCAAAAGGATCTACTCTACTACCACGCCGAGTTTGGCAACTTAAAGAGGGAAAATGGTGAGTTGCTGTCTAATTTTAATAAGAGGTTTAACCGCATGTATAGCAAGATACCAGCTGAAGTAAAACCCACCACTACCTCTACTAAACTCACCTATACCAGTGCCTTTGATTCTGACTTCTGTCTACTATTAAGGGAGACGCGATGTGCTACTTTGACTGATATGCAGGATGTATCCTTGGAAGTAGAATCAAACATCATGGCTGCAGAGAAGCTCAGGGGGAATGTTGATAGAAGGAGATAGAGGGGCGAGTCTTCATCATCTTCATATCCCAAGATAGATAAAATTACCAAGATGATAGAGTCATTAGCCTCTAAAATCTCCAAATTAAAGGTTGAGTAGCACCCTCGGAAAGGGAGAGTTCCTAACACCTTTGCTCCTATAAATCCAAATCCATATAGAAGAACTAATGAGTAGTTGCAGATTCTGCAAAGAAGCAAAGATGCCAAAGAAGGCCAAAGGGTGAAGATCCCTTTCCAGAAAATAGTCATGGAAGAAGAGCAGTTTGAAGAAGATGATGAGATCCATTGTATGGAAGACAAAGGCAGTGCCTCCTTTTTTACCTTAGCTGCCTATGAAAAGTCATTATTCAATGACCAGATCAGCCAAGAGTGGGACGGTGAAGTTGTTCTGCAAACTGAAGATCATCACAAATATAATCTGAGGTCGAAGATGAATAATGCCAAGGAAACTCCTATTCAAAGAGCTAATGTCCCTGCAGTACAGTAAGCTAATAAGCAGAAGTGACCAGCAGTTGATCCCATCATCCTCAAAGCTCTAGCCCACAAGGTAAGAGGCATTGACAAGTCTCCTTCTCCTTTCAGGTTTCAATCAGAAATTCAGAAGCTAAGAATACCTATACCTTTGATTGAACTAGTGAAGAATGACTCCTTCAAAAGATCCATCCTCAAGGCCCTTGAGCCTAAAGCCATCCAAGCCTCCACTGACTATGTAAATCTACAAGATGACAAACGAGCTATTATTCTCAACCCAATGATTGAAAATTGTGAAGACAGCTCCCCATCATTCTATGTCTCACTGACTATTCATGCCAAAATCGTTCATAATTGCCTTCCGGACATAGGAGCCAGCCATAATCTAATGCCCAAGGCTATCGTGGATGAATTGGGTCTTGACATTACCAAGCCTTATCATGACCTGTTTTCTTTTGACTCTAGAAAAGTGAAATGTCTAGGATTAATCAAGGACCTAGCCATCACTTTGTCTCAGCTGCCCATGAAGAGCATGATGATGGATATTGTGGTAGCAGATGTACCCCCTAAGTTCGGCATGCTGCTTTGTAGATGTTGGATCAAGAGATTAGGTGGAACATTGCAAAATTATATGTCCTATGCTACTGTCCCAGTTTTTGGAGGTGAAAGTAGGAGATTATACAAATAGGCTCAATGGGCTTATATAATCAGTGATGAAAATAATCCCACTAATCATCCCATCTATGTTGTTGACACTGATTTTGGAGCTTCTATTCTTCATATTGAAGAATCCTAGTTGGCCTCCATGCAGCTTAAGAAACCAGTTTGCCAGATCACAGAGGAAGAAGGCCCACAAATTTGGGACATGTTATTTGATGGAGATTTCTCTAAGGAAGCTGCAGGGGTAGGTGTATTCCTTGTGTCCCCCACACACGAATGCATTCATTTATCTTTCAAATTGACTTTTCAAGTCACAAATAACATAGCAGAGTACGAAGCCTTGATATTGGGCTTAAACGCTACTAAATAAATGGGCATCAAAGGTTTGAAAGTGTTTGGAGACATAGACCTTATCATTCATCAAGTCAACAAAACTTTCCAAGCAAAGCATACAGAGATGAGTTATGGAAGCTTAAGGATTATTTTAATATTTTCAGCGTTTCTTACATCCCAAGAATGAAGAGCCAGCTCGCCGATTCTCTTGTTGTGTCTGCTAGCATGTTTATTCCTCCTTTGCCTCCTAAATTGACTTATGAAGTTCAGGTGAAATATAAACCATCTCTGCCTGACAATGTCAAAAACTGGAAAGTATTTGAAGATGATGATGAAATAAATAGGTTCTTACAAGTCATTGATGAATTTTCTGAAATGAACATTGACAAAGAAAATGAAACTAATGAAGAATGCGACCAATCCAAGCTAAAGGACAAGATTGGTCAGGACAACATTGTTCAGCTGCCTATTAACCATATACCCAAAGGATTGGTGCCCCTAGAGAAGTTGTTTGATCATAATGATGTACCTTACAAGCCTGCTAAACTAGAAATTGAGTCTATTGTTCATAAACATAATATAGGGACTCCAACCCATTCAAAATACATAAATCTGTCCACTCACTTGTTTGCTACCCAAAATTCCGAGTATTGTGCCCTGATGAAGCAATTTACAGATATTTTTTCTTGGGAATATAGTGATCTCAAGACCTATGACACAAACATCATTCAGCATAATATTCTGCTAGAGAAGAACACCATCCCTTTTAAGCAGAAATTAAGATCTATCAGCTCTCTCTTATTGCCTTTGATTGAGAAAGAAATCAAGAAGCTGTTGGATGCCAAGATCATAGTTCCCCTAAGGTATTCAAAGTGGATAGCTAACCTTGTGGTAGTAAGAAAGAAGAATGGAGAAATCAGGCTTTGTGTTGACTTCAGGAATCTGAACAAATGCTCTATAAAAGACAACTACCCCTGCCTAAGATGGAACACTTGCTGCTAAAAGTTTCAGGGGCTGCAGTCATGTCCTTCCTAGATGGATTTTCAGGTTACAATGAGATTGTTGTACATCCAGAAGATCAGGAAAAGACCGCCTTCACTACTCATTAGGGCACTTTTATGTACTCCAAGATGCCTTTTTGACTCATGAATGTTGGGGCTACTTTTCATAGGGCCATGGACATAACCTTTGTGAGAGAGAAGGACAAATTTGTCCTTATTTACCTTGATGACATAACAATCATTTCCGGCACTCACAAGGACCATTTGCAGCATTTGAAGAAGGTGTTTCTAAAGTGCAGATAGTTTGGAATTTCTATGAACCCAAATAAGTCATAGTTTGCTCTAGAAGAAGGCAAACTTCTGGGACATATTGTTTCTGCTGAAAGTGTGAAGATTGATCCAGCAAGAGTTCAAGCAATTCAAACATTGTCTATCCCAAGATCAAAAAGGGACATTAAATCTTTCCTGGGTAAGATTAACTTTGTAAGGAGGTTCATTCCAAAATTTGCAGAGCTTGTGAAGCACATCACTTCCATGTTGAAGAAAGGATCAGAAATAAAATGGATAGATGTTGCAAGAAGCTCTTTTGA
The DNA here is from genome assembly GCA_000404065.3 of Pinus taeda. Taxonomy (NCBI): domain Eukaryota; kingdom Viridiplantae; phylum Streptophyta; class Pinopsida; order Pinales; family Pinaceae; genus Pinus; species Pinus taeda. The sequence continues at coordinate 23,008 of APFE030459580.1, read as the reverse complement.
AGCCATCAAACAAGCTATCATGAAAGCGCCCACTCTAATCAGCCTAGATTACACCACGGAGTTTTATATCTTCTCTTTTGCCTCTTATGATACACTTGCAGCAGTTCTAATGTAGAAAAATGGTGAAGGCATAGAACACCCTGTGGCCTTTTTCAGCAAAACTCTGAGGGATGTTGAACTAAGGTATGACCTTATTGAAAAAAAATCTTATGCTCTCATTAAATCTTAAATGCATTCAGAATTTATATCCTGCATTCCAAAGTGATTGCATATGTCAAAGGCCAGGCTTGGCTAAACTTATGGTTGAGTAAAATTGCAGTTTGTTAGACATCAATTGCATGGGTTCAAATTCAGGTGATGAGCAGACAAAGGAAGTAGTAGAAGAGCAAAAGCAGAATGAATCTTTGGCTGAAAATCTAGCCACCTGTGAATGGTATTCCAACATAGTTCATTTTTTGCAGAAGCTAGAAGTCCCTCCAAGGCTTAGCTCAAGTCAAGCCCGGGCCATTAAGCTCAGATCAAATAAATTCTGCATTAATGAAAACCTGCTCTATTGGAAGGACCCATCAAGAATCCTCTTAAGATGTCTAGATAAAGGACAATCTGTGGAAGTCATGCACCAATTCCATTCTAACATCTGTGGAAGGCATCATTATTGGAAAACCACAGCCCACAAGATCCTGAGAGTTTGGTATTATTAGCCTACTCTGTTCTCTGATGTGTGTTCTTTTGTGAGGTCTTATGACAAATGTCAGAGGTTTGCAGGAAGACAACAACTAAAATCTCTGACTTTGAAGCCAATACACACCAATGGTCCCTTGTAGTAGTGGGGCTTGGACTTTATAGGTGAGATCAACCCACATTCCAGTGGCTAGCACAAATGGCTCTTACTAGCCACTGATTATTTCACCAAGTGGATTGATGCTATACCCACTAAGAATGCTAACCATCAAGTTGTCATAAAGTTCTTGAATGAGAACATTTTCACTAGATTTGGGTGCCCAACCAAACTAGTCACTGATAATGCAGTAGCTTTCAAGGAAAAAGAGCTGGTGGACATGACTGAATCCATGGGCATTCAATTGGTGCATTCTACCTTGTATTATCCCCAAGGAAATGGCCTTGCAAAATCATCTAACAAGAGTCTTGTAAGGATACTCAAAAAAATGTTGGAGAACAACAAAAAGAGCTAGGATTCCAAGTTGAAGTTTGCATTGTGGGCTAACAGAGTTACCAACAAGAAGTCCATAGGAAATTCTCCATTTAAGCTGGTTTATGGCGTTGATGCTATTTTTCCTATCCAACTGATTCTCCCTGTGGCCAAATTCTTTCAAGAAGAACAGTATGAAACAAATGACATGGTAAGGAGAATGAATAACCTGGTTGAATTACAGCAGATCAGAGAGCAGCTGGTTGATAAGTTAAAATTTCATCAGAAGAGGATCAAAGAAACCTTTGACAGGAAGGCAAAAGTGAACAATTTCCAAGTTGGTGACTAGGTTCTCAAATGGGATGCATTGCAGGAAAAGAAAGGTAACCATGGTAAGTTTGACTTCTTACGGACAAGTCCGTTTTTCATCGCTCAAAATTAGCATAATGATACCTTTATTCTGCACAGTCTGGAAGGAGAAGATTGTTTTTGGTGGCCGAGTCAATGGGCGGTTCTTGAAACTTTATTTCCTTTAAGGCTTTAAAGCCTTGATATTGTAAATATGTTTTCCAGTTTTTATTTTCTATGCAAAATAAACTCAATGCCCAATGGAACACTAGGAGATAGATTTGATTTTGGTTTTACAGGAAAGGCATTGGTCTGCAGTTCTTGAAACCTCACAGGGAGGCTTTCATCCCCAGAAGGAGCCAATGTTATCCTTGTTGGCTTGTGGCCCAAAATGGATCCAAATATGCTCTCTGAGTCTTCAAAAGCCAGTAAAATCATGCCAAAGATCAAAACCAGTGCAGGAGAAGAACCCTTAGAGCAACAAAAAAGCACTATCGTGAGGCAAAAACACATAAAAACAATGAAAAAACCAGGTATCGGAGGCATAAACAGTGAAATGCATAGCAGCCGTCCAATCTGGCCGGTCAACAGTCCAAATCTGATCGGTGGGTCACAATCGACACAAGCGGACAGTGGCAATCGGCATAGACCATATGAAACTTGTGATGGCGATTGACGATTCAACGTGGACTGTCAATCAAGCGCACAGAACAACGGCCCACGTCACACGCAGGATCACTTATTGACTTGGGACATGAGCGATATGTGATTGCGACTAGTTGCATCGCGATATCGCATCGGAGTTTCATAGAGGCGCGATTAACCGGACCCGATGGTTATATACATGATATTGCATAAAATTTGAAGTCCGCTGAAAGGCAGTTTTCTATGTATTTTCTCATATTTCGTTTGATAAACGAAAAGCAAAGGGAAGCACCGATGCAATAAATTGGACCCGAAAGGGTTCCTTAAAGCTATTATATAGATTTTGAGATCCGCAGAAAGGCAATTTTTAATGCATTTTCGAAGTTTTTCGTTATTAAACGAAATACAAAGGGAACGTTGGAGCAACACCGATGTGATAAGACCCAGACCTGAAGGGGTTCAGGAATGAAAATATATAATATTTCTGGTTTGCCAAAGCCATTTTTTCATGATTTTCAATGTTTTAATGTATTTTTGAAACACAAAGGAAATCACGAAACAAACAGGGTTTCGAGCGGGCCGTCAGTGGTAAATGGTTTTGGCTGGGCTCCGCCTGATCCCATACAATGGATGCCACATGTCCAGGCTGAAGAGAGAGAAAACCACCCTCATTGGGCGGTTAACTCCCATATGAAAGAGCCGCCCGAAATGGATCACAACCGTTGGATCTAGAGCTCCTAGATCAACGGTGGAGATGTGATATTGCTACAAAGGTGGACCCAATAGAGGAATAGGCCATATTTGAGGACTTTTGAAGTCCGAAATAAATAGAGATGGGCGGGATTTTACAGTGTTGCAGTGTTTCCTGTGTAAAATAGAAAATAATCATTATAAACATTTAAAAGGATTACAAAGGCCCAAAGACCCATTCCACCACATAACAGAGGCTAGGAAACATTTAAAAGGATTACAAAGTCCCGAAGACCCATTTTATCACAGAATAGAGGTCGGGAAACAGTTGCTAGAGACAGATGGCCGGAAAGGGAAAATAAAGGCCATAGTATGATGTAGTCCGCAACAGAAGAAATCATGGAGCATCTCTGGCACGAGAGAGCTCCCTGACACTACAACAAACTACTACAATGCAGTTACTGCTGTTAGAAGAAGAAACCTCCGAGCCCATGCATGTCTAGTCAGGGCATCAAGTTGTTGAAAAGACAGAGAGGATAGATTAAGACACTCTGAGCCTTTGAGAGCTCGGGAGCATTGAAAAAAAGCCTATAAATGGCTAAAAGTTAGATGTATGAATGGTTCAACTTTTGGGGACTGTGGAGACTCTGCTCCTCTAAGCGTCTCATCTTCATTCTGGCAATATAAGCTTCTTTTGTTGTTATATGTTCAGTTCCCATTTTCTCCTCTGTTCTAAGCTTGCACTTAAATAGTTTATTCATGTTTTCTTCTGTATCTAATGCCAAATAACTATCATCTTATCTCTGCGTTGATAAATTAGATTTGCAAGCTTCATTTACTTCCTGTAGCTAGCCATTCATATGTGTTTATGTATGCATCTACTGGTATAGTTAGTATTCTCCATTATCCATTGAATCTATAAACTATTGAACATTAGTGGTCTAAAGCCTTGTAAAGCTGAGGGTGTTCATCCATGTATTGAGCAAAAATAGAGTTGAAACAATCATCTAACTTGATCCAAACCATCATCCATTCCAATAGTTCAGAGAACAATATTGAAGATTATATGTTACGAGGCATTTCCGAGCTACAACCTAGGAGAGTTTCCTAGAGTGATAACTGTGCTATAAATAAGAAAACTGAAAAACTGAAAGAGATAGTTATGGGGGTCCAAGTGGGCAAGGTGGGTGGCCACCAACATCCACTTGGATGAGAGACAATCAACACATCAAAAAGAGACGCCATATTTGGTCAAAGGGCAGGGAAAAACCCCACTACGGGGGAAAACCCTTTAAAATTATTCTTCTATTAGATTGTCATAAAATGTTTAAGTAGATATTACAATGAGCCCAATACAATATCATCTAGCAAAATGACCAAATAACATTCATAAATATGTTTCCAACATCAATATACATCAAAGACAACTTTTCTTGTCTTCGGTTAATGGTAAAATTTCAACCCTACTTTCTAGCCGCATGGAGGAAGAGTTTTGAAAATGACTGGGAGATTTCAGTTGCTCCCTTGATCCTATAAGCTAATAACTGCAACCAAATTTATCCTTTGACAAGCCAACAACTATAAACCAAAACCCTAGAAACATGTGCGAGCGTTAGATCTTATAATCTCAGACTTTTGGGAATTTCTTTTGTCGACCCAACCTAAGACCTATGAGAACCAATAAATGAAATAAGAATAGGAATATGCTTGGTGATGTCCAAATGAGCTTGAGGTCACTTGTATTTATAGGCTTCCAAGGATGACCAATTTTCCATTAGGGTTGACCTATCCAAATGTGCATGTGTGGCATTTTCTTCATAAGTACACTTTCCCTTATCCAAATTTGATGATCTTTAGGTTGATTTTGGTCCTCTCGAAAATAGGAATTCAATGTAATCATCATCTCCATCAAATTTGAAAATATATCTTCTCATTTATTGAACAAGATGATTGATTAAAATTGAAAAAGTTTCTTATTTATTGAAGAAGGTGATTAGTTAAGTTGGAAAATATATCTCATTCAATGAAAATGGTGGTCGATTGAGTTATGGAGGAATGTTCTATGAGTCAGACAAAATTTATAATGTATGAACATTCATGGTTAACTCTCCATCTCTTTGAATGTTTAATTGCTCCAAAAAATTATTTATAGGAGAAAAAATTGTGAAAGTTGGTTGGTTCCTTTATGGGAGTTAGTCATTGGAGAGCTTTGAGAACTAATGGTGAGAGGAGAGACATAGCTATAGCATATTGTTGGAGGTGATAAGTTTTATTGCGGAATTTTCATGTGCATGCTTCAAGAAATGGTTGATGCAGGTTTATGAAGACATTTGATGGAGACAATTCTTGCTACGTTGGAGATTGGATGTTAGCATATTTTATACAACACACTTGTATTGTTAACATGGTGTATGTAGGAGTTTACAACTAAGCAAATCATGTTTTATTTCATATGGTTGTATCGCTGTATTCATATAGCTTGTATGGTCGTTTTTTTGATACACGATTGAGTTTTCGTATTTATATTTGTTATACTATTGATTGAGTTATGTTGAGAATATATATGTTGGAGGATTGATATGTGGATTGTAGATTTATGTATGGTATTGACTGTGTTGAGATGATGTATTGATTGCGGCTAAGATTGTGTTGGAGGGCATATATTGGAAGTTTGATATATGAGTAGATTGGTTGTAGCAGAGAGATTGTTATATGTGCAAATTTTTATTGTGAGTCCAATTTGAAATTAATGAAAAGAGGCTCATTGTTTTGTTGATTTGAGTATATGGGCCCAGTGTGAAATATTTTGAAATGGGGTCCATGAGATGTGTTGAAGGTTGGGGCTTTCAGTGAGCAAGTGGTGGCTTGCATATTTTGGGTGTAATGACATCCTTTAGGTAGCGGACTGAGAAATTGAGAGTGTTTGACTTCCATCTAATTGTGGCTAGATAGCCTAGTGCTGGTCGGGCAAGATTGATGGGAAGTAATATCTTCCAGCAGGTGTGCCCTATAAAGTCGAGGGAGTGGTGGCTTCCTGTAGGTGGTGGTCTGCAAATTTCATACAGGTTGTTGTCTAAAGCGAATAGTGACTTGGATGATTGACAACTTGTGGCTTGCACACTGGTGGTGATCAGTGAATCAGATGTAAAATTAATATGATAATAGAAGAGATGACGATGAAGACTATTTTTTGCCGATGGTTTTTACCCTTGCGCGTTCTACCTTACATCTAGTGTCTCTGTGTGTGATTGTGCCTTGATGTGTTGTTGATATTATGTTCATGTTTATTGATCTTATTACTTATGGTTCATGGTTATTTACTTATGTAGTAGTTGCTCATGTGGTTTACTCGTTCATATTTACATGTTCTCATATCCTATGTTGCTAATGAACTGCGAATGAATAGATGAATTGAGGTTTGTGTTAAGAAAGGTTAAAATTTGGTAAAATTGGTCATAAGGCACAATATTGATTCACCCTCCTCCCTCTCAGTATTGTTCAAGGTTTCTAACAATCACTTAGTCACACTCTAGGATTCCTTTTCTCTGCCTAGAATCCTAAGTGCAACATTGCAGCTCATTGTGAACCTGTTCAAACTTTATTATTTTTATCTATTCTATCTAAAAGACAATAGTTGTGTCTTTCAATTAAACATTATTTTTTTTATCCATTTTATTATTTGTTGAATAATGGTAATTATTTTTTAAAATGTTATTTAATATCAAAATGATTTTATGATTATCTAAAAAACAAATTATAAAATAAATAAATATATAATTATTATAATAGACAAGTAAAATAATGTTTATTTTTATATAATAAATTTTTTTTTTTTAAATAATTAATTTATATTTTTTCCAGTATTTTATTAAATTCTTTTAAACATTTTATATGCAGTTAAATTTTATAATTTATTTCAAATTATCTTTTACAATATTGAACTTCTTAATTTTATAAATCATCAAAAACTACAAACTTGAAAGATTTTTGTTAATATTTTTTAAATAAAATTAAAAAAATATCTTTTAACTTGTTTTTAAATTGCATGAATCAATCATAATTATATATAATTTTACAAAACGCTAATATAACAATATTTATAAGCAAGAAGTTATTATAACCATAATTATCAAAACATTATAATAAAAATTATCAAAACATATTTATTATGTTATTAAAGAAAATTTGTACTAAACAGAAAAAATAACAACCAATCCACCTAAAATAAAATCAATTAACTTTTACATATAATTACATATTTAAATATATTTTTACCATTTAATAATCATTTTTTTTATATAATAAAAATATTTGTAACTTTATTATATATATATTTAATTAATTAAATTAAACTTTTTAATAAAATTGATTATTTCATTTTCTCTTTTATTTTGTTATTCTTCACAAAATTGTTCGTGATACGATATGTACCAATTGAAATCAAATCGATATTCCGTGAGAATATAGAACTTAAACATCTTAGTAAATAATTAATTTAATTAAAACAACAAAATCAAAGGAAAAATTAAAATCAAATCGATATTCCGTGAAAATATAGAATTTAAACATCTTAGTAAATAATTAATTTAATTAAAACAACAAAATCAAAAGAAAAATTATTACCCTTAACGTTTAATAATGTTTATAATATAAATGGCTACCGAACCTATCCTGGATACCTCATTGCTTAACGGAATGTTACTCAAATTTGACTAATAATGGGATCAATTTTTCTGCAACTAAGAGAATCAATTCATACGCTCGGAATGAAAACAGTAACAATGTACTAGTTTCTTAAAGAGCTTTCACCCGTCAAAAACAGATTAATGTAGTAGTAACAAGTTGCCAGATACTAACCCTCTCATTGCCAAATTGGAATGAACTACTCCCACACTGGGCACTGTAATCTGTGACATTTAGAGACATCAAGCATCTCGAGCGACAAATGTTCAACACCTTCCACCTCTTCTAACTGGAAGCACCCTTCGACATCCAACTGTCGAAGCCTTGTGGCATGCTCCAGCCCCCTGATTCTCTTCAGCTGCACACAATCATTGGCCGTTAGCTGTTCCAAACATACCAATGCTGCCATACATGGCAGCTCCTCTAGCTCAGAGCAGTCATCCATATCGAGGATTCGAAGTCTTGTACACCGCTCCAAGCCCCGTATGTTCTTCAGGTGCACACAGCTGCCTGCCCATAGCTCCTCCAGACATAGCAATGCTTCCATAGCCGGCAGCTCTTGTAACTGGGAGCACCCTTGGACAACTAGCTTTTGAAGCTTTGTCGCATGCTCCAGCCCCCTGATTCTCTTCAGCTTCACACAATCGTGTGCCTCTAGCTTTTCCAAACATACCAATGCTGCCATACATGGCAGCTCCTCTAGCTCAGAGCAGCCAGAGATAAAGAGGATTCGAAGTCTTGTACACCGCTCCAAGCCCCGTATGTTCTTCAGCTTGACGCATCGGTTTGCGCATAGCTCCTCCAGACATAGCAATGCTTCCATAGCCGGCAGCTCTTGTAACTGGGAGCACCCTTGGACAACTAGCTTTTGAAGCTTTGTCGCATGCTCCAGCCCCCTGATTCTCTTCAGCTTCACACAATCATTGGCCCATAGCTCTTCCAAACATACCAATGCTGCCATACATGGCAGCTCCTCTAGCTCAGAGCAGTCAGAGATATCGAGGATTCGAAGTCTTGTACACCGCTCCAAGCCCCGTATGTTCTTCAGCTGCACACATCCCTTTGCCCATAGCTCCTCCAGACATAACAATGCTTCCATACCCGGCAGCTCTTGTAGCTGGGAGCAGCGGTTGATACTGATGTTTTGAAGTTTTGTCGCGGCTCCAGCCCCGTATTTTCTTCAGCTGCCCACATTCCTTTGCCTATAGCTCTTCCAGACATAGCAATGCTTCCATATCTGGCAGCTCTTGTAGCTGGGAGCAGCCTTCGATACTTAGGTTTTGAAGTTTTGACGCCGCTCCAGCCCCGTATTTTCTTCAGCTTCACACACCCTTTGGCCATAGCTCTTTCAGATATAGCAATGCTTCCATACCTGGCAGCTCTTGTAGCTGGGAGCAGTCTTGGATATTTAGGTTTTGAAGTTTTGTCCATGCTCCAGCCCCGTATTTTCTTCAGCTTCCCACATTCCTTTGCCTATAGCTCTTCCAAACATACCAATGCTGCCATACATGGCAGCTCCTCTAGCTCAGAGCAGCCAAAGATACTGAGGATTCGAAGTCTTGTACACCGCTCCAAGCCCCGTATGTTCTTCAGCTGCACACATCCCTTTGCCCATAGCTCCTCCAGACATAGCAATGCTTCCATATCCGGCAGCTCTTGTAACTGGGAGCACCCTTCGACACTTAGCTTTTGAAGCTTTGACGCGTGCTCCAGCCCCCTGATTCTCTTCAGCTTCACACAACCATGGGCCAATAGCTCTTCCAAACATAGCAATGCTGCCATACATGGCAGCTCCTCTAGCTCAGAGCAGTCAGAGATATGGAGGATTCGAAGTCTTGTACATCGCTCCAAGCCCCGTATGTTCTTCAGCTGCCCACATTCCGTTGCATATAGCTCTTCCAAACATACCAATGCTGCCATACATGGCAGCTCCTCTAGCTCAGAGCAGCCAAAGATACTGAGGATTCGAAGTCTTGTACACCGCTCCAAGCCCCGTATGTTCTTCAGCTGCACACATCCGCCTGCCCATAGCTCCTCCAGACATAGCAATGCTTCCATATCCGGCAGCTCTTGTAACTGGTAGCACCCTTCGACACTTAGCTTTTGAAGCTTTGACGCATGCTCCAGCCCCCTGATTTTCTTCAGCTTCACACAACCATGGGCCAATAGCTCTTCCAAACATAGCAATGCTGCCATACATGGCAGCTCCTCTAGCTCAGAGCAGTCAGCGATAATGAGGATTCGAAGCCTTGTACACTGTGCCAATCCCCGTATGTTCTTCAGCTTCACGCATCCTTCTGCCCTCAACTCCTCCAAACATTCCGGCAACTCGAGGGGTTCCTGCGAAAACGAAATGTTCACGTCTTTCAAACACAACAAAGATATTTATATGTGTATCTTGATTTTCTTCTACATAAGCTTTCTAATTCATTCGATACGTTGTCGTGCAATCTTAATAGCGACTGAATATACAATGTTGACACAACAAATTCCTATTTACCTGTAATTCGCCTGCCCTTTCCCACAGTGTGTTTAATTCGCTGTCGGACACATCTAGATACTTTAAATTCTTCACACCAACCCAGGAAGGCAGGGTCGAGTGGGGACACTCTTTCCATGTGAGCCACAAGAGATTTGGTAACTCCACCTTCCTCAAAATGCATTCCAAGAGATCATTTTCAGTATCAAGAATTTTCAAATTCCTGAAAATCCTTTCCAGATCAGCTATATCAGTAGCATCAACGCCATCATCATGTTCTTCATCATGTTCACCATGAACCATCCGAATTCCCCGCACAGACCTTATTTCCTATCCATTGTTAAAAAGAACAATCGTTATTACATGTTCATTCAATAATCGATCCAAAAGTCATAATTTATAAAGGACTGAATAACTGAACACTTACAGAATCTAACAAATTACCAACGACGTTCTTAGTCCTACGCCAAAGTCGACGCGGAGCCGAAGACTCAGCAAATTCTATTCTCAAATCCCTAACGTGGTCATGCATACATATCCTGTTGAATCTGTCGAGTTCTACTAAACACTTATTTTGGAGAGTTTGAAAACCCTTCCTTCCTCTCCAGCCTGAGCTGTTCCATATTCCTATGGCCGTCTCTTTGTCTATTCCTATGAAGTAGCATGCTATGTCTAAGAATATTTGTTTTTCCTGAAAATTAAGTTTATTATAACTTAGTTCAAACCTTTTATGGATCTCTTTCGGAAGTGTGTCTTGGAGACTCCCCAATTCATCTTTCCAGTCAGATTGGTCTCTTCCATAGAGAAGTGCCCCGAATACTTTTAAAGAGAGGGGCAATCCCTTACAAGCTTCCAAGAACCGATCTACTAAAGCTTCAAATGTTGGCTTCGGATGCGGCTGGCTGAAGGCGTAGGAGCAGAAGAGAACACGAGAATGTTCTGGGATAAGCTCTCTTAACCAATAAATGGATGAGTCTTCAACTTTTGAACTTATGAGGATTTGCTTATCTCTCGATGTGATCAATATTAAGCTATGCGGGTGGAGATCGCGGATTTCAACTGGCAAAAGTTCTTCTACTTGATTCACATTATCTACATCATCTAATATAACTAAGGCATTACAAGATTTGAGATGTTTTTTGAGCATCTCTGTACCTATATCAACATTGTTTACTGTCTCATCTTTTGAGGTCAAGCTTTTAAGAAGTTCTTTTTGCAGCAAATTTAATGTGCCTTCAGCCCAGTAATCTTTGACGTCCCGCAAAAAGCACGATTTCTGAAAACTAGATTTTCTCCTATTGTAAAATTCTTTAGCCAATGTAGACTTTCCTATGCCACCTAAACCCCAGATCCCTAACATCTGAGATCTCCCACTCTGCTGTTGCTGCAATCCCACTTTATCTTCAAAATCTCTCAGTTTCTCGTCCAAACCTGTTGGAAATTTGGCGACGTGCAAATCTGGTTTTTTGTTTTTCAGTATGTCCAGCAGACGTTTAACCACCTTATCTAGCAGCTCCACCTCCACCTCCTCGCTAGTAATTCAGAAGAACAAATAGAATTGTGAGAAATCATCTATTTCTATTTATTAAACATAAAATACTACCATATCCAAAGCGATCAAAGGTTCAGTTCTCATCCAATATGGCGCTCCTCCAGATCAAAACCGCTGTTCTGTGCGACCTGGGAAAGTGCGTTTCTCCAATTTTCAATGATGCTGGAGTCATAACGCGGCTTCTCTTCCTGTGTTTGAGGGTCAGAAGTTTTCTTCCCTGCCAGCTTTTGTAGGTCATATTTACCGCGCGTCCACCGAACCTCATAGGGCGGGACACCGTAAAAGACAGGAATGGTAGGAGCCCCTGTCTGCAACATTTGTAGGAGCTCATCTAGGCACCAATTTGATTCAGCATATCCGCGAGACAAGATGGCAACGTGGACAGAGGCGGTGCTGATAGCTTGTTTTATTTGAGAAGGAAAATCGTATCCTTGTTGCATCTCCTTCTCATCCAGAAAGGCCCTCACCCCATTTTCGAGAAGGCGAAGGTAGAGAGACCTGGCGAAGGTTTTCTTCGTATCAATACCTTTGTGGCTTATAAACACTTCGTACCACTGATTGTTGCTGGGATGAGGAGCGATGGAGGCAGAGGCAACGATGGAAGACGATGCAGCCATTGCAAATAGGAAAACAGAAGTAAAAATGGTAGATAATGTTTGCCGATGCTATGAACGCAATTTGCAGAGGAGGAAATATGTTATGGTTTCAGAAGCGCACTGAGATTGTTGTGAGGATCGGTGTGCAGTGGTATCCTTATATATGCACACACATTAACCCTACCACTGAACTATGTGCGGGTTTTCTCCATTTTTTATTCTTTATAATTAAAGAACCAAGCCCCATATCGACCACTAAATTCTCGGACACGTTATTCAAACTATATGCTGACCGTCAACGACTTCGAGTGGCTGTATAGGCCATTTAGCCTTCCACAGAGATGCTAACCCCGTATGTGTAGACTTTTCTATTTCTTTTGTTTTTAAGATACTTTTAAATCCCTAAACAAACGGACGGTCATTATCAAAAGATTATCGTCAAATTACTGTAATAATAAAGTTCATTATTTGATTGGTTGGAATTAAACTTTAGGTGAGAGTATAATAAGCATCTTTAAGATAAATTCAATTAATTATATAGAAAAATATTTTAATAAAGACTAATATGTTTTGCCTATTTTGAATGGAGTTGTCTATAATGTGATTTTTTGGAGATTCAGGTGACGGAATCCGGTGGAAGAAATTGCAGTTAAAATGGTTTTTGTTGCAGTTAAAATGGTTTTTTAACTGCATATTTGGATTCAGCACCTTGGAAAACCCTGTGACGCTTTGATTGTGCAAAAACTAGCTATCAAACTTGTGATTCCAGTAATTTACTGCCGGATTTTGACCAGAAAAAGCCACCGGAAAAGCTTTCAAAAAGTCGCGTTAAAAACAACTGCATTTTGAATTCAATTGCTTCTTAATAGAATTATAACCCGCATGCATTCTCTACATTTTACTTTTCACTGTGTCATGTTGCGTGTATAAACCTATACGCAAAAGGACAAGCTTGGGGCCGCACAATTCATGGATGTCACTATGGATGTCACTACCAATTTAAAAGTAAAGCGTGTGAGAACTTGACTAGAGAAACGAAATGGAAAATTGACTGGCCAATAAACGAGAACTATATATAAAAATATTTTAATAAAAACTTATGTGTTTGGCCTAGTTTGAAATTCAATTGCTTGTTGCGTCTATAAACCGAGGGGCCACAAAATTGATGGCTGTCACTGGCTTGGGGCGGTGTACAAGACTTCGAATCCTCAGTCTCTCTGGCGTGTACAGCGCCGTGAGCGATGGTGCGAATACATCGATGAAGAATATACTCCCAAAATTGAACACGTCAGAGAAGTGCTCAGCAAAAATTACGCGTCAACAGGAAATTTTAATTTTGATCTCTACAATTTAAATAATATTATAAAATTCGCTGTGAAGGCATCCTCGGCTGGCGGCCATTTCTGAAAATTACAGGATTCCTGTAGGCTCAGACTCCAAGAACCAATAACCAATCAAATATGTCGGTGGGCGGTTTCACAGAAATTTCGTGAACATCACATCAAGGCAATGGTCTAAATGATAATTAATCCGCATCCGAAAATTTCTGAAAATTACAAGATATCTATTATTCCTGTAGGCATAATTTTTAACTTATTTGCGTGGTCATCTCCATCAACTAATAAAATATATCGGTGGGCGGCTTCACAGATATATTAATCCGAGGCAATGGTTTAAATGATAATTAATCCGCATCCGACATCCGCATTGCAGCTTCCTGGAAATTCTGCAATTCTGTTAAGCTCCATTCATCAATGATAATAATAATAAAACCTGTCACTTTCTGTTACACAGGAATTTCAGGGTCGTAATGTCACCAAATATCATAGATGAAGGCCAGAGTGCGTACATTATAAATTTATTTTACGCATTATAAATTTATTTTACGCATTATAGTTTTTGTTTTAACTTTAAACGAACAACTTATATCCCCCACAAACTGTCGTCCGCATGAAAATAATATTTTTTAGTTTAATTTTTTCAGCAAAAGCACACAGCCACGATACACATGACCACATTCCAACTTACTTTGTTAAGTTGCGGGGATGAACCAAAATTGCTTCCACTCATGGACATTTCACCTTCTGGATGTCTATTTTGAAATGCACGTCTAAGGTGGGATGAACATCAACGCGTTTCCTCACCCCATTTATTCCTCTTCACCACCACATTCATTGTATCCATGTTTGTTCATGAAACACAATGAAATTCTAAATAATTATATCTAATCATTTATTTGCTTATTTTATGGCCTTAGTCTAACTTAACTGTTTTGATAAAATCTAGCAGGAATTTTTCTAAATCTAAGTTATAGTAGTCAAACTTCAATATTTTGGGTGTTCTAGAGGTTTTTGATGGTGCTGAATCTATTTCCACCATAAAAAACATGATTCAAACACTACTAGGGCAAGATTTTTTGAAACATTTTTGCCACTTTTAACCGGGTAATTCCTCCCCTCCATAGAAGACTCCTTTTTTATACAACTATAATATTTATATAAACAAACATATCAATTCAAGATTTATATTATAGGCACTAACATAAAGATTAAGATTTAAGTGAAAGCTAGACACTGTGTACATATCCATTGAATTTCCTACTCATATGCTCTCTCCTAAATAATAGGACCAATGGGTGCCTGCAACCAAGAAGCATTTAATGCCAAACATATAGTTAAAAGATGTTTAAAGTGTGTTTGAATATAATCTTCTCCAAGACCAGCAACAAGATTCAGGACTGAGAGGAACAATGAGACATAATTAATTAATTGCTAAGAATATTACAGAAACTCTATTTCAAGGATACTTAACAAGAGTGTTAATAATGCGCCCATGGGAGTGAAGGGCACACACATGTTCTTCAACAAGAATGCAAGTCCACTATGATCTATTCAAGGGGAGATGGATGTATGATAAATCATATGTTTTGTATCCACCTAGGTCTTGCTCTTATGTTAGCATTGATTTCTATTGCCCAAAGAATGGTAGAATGGATTCCAATTAAGAAAGATAGAGATGGTAGGCTCAAGATTGTGAACTTCCCATGTGTTTTATTTGTTCATGACACGTGTTCTATTTGTTCATGGCAATGCTCACTTGAAGTTGTTGTTGAATCAATTATTTGTTGCTTCTTCTCAATATGTTTCTAGATGTTCTTGGGTTTCTTATCTTTGCATGTAATGTCCATGTTCAATGTCTTTTTGACGCTAGAAAAGTTGAGAAAAACTGTCATGATATGAGTAAACCACAATCAATGTGAATAACATTTCCTTACCATTAACCTATTCATAAGTATAATGACAACAAGAAGTTCATTCAATATGATTTCAAGGTATTCTAAAATCTCTCATCTAGCCCGGAGAGCCATCAACCACAACTAGGCTAGTGAGTTGGTTTTATGTACAATATTTTATTGCTTGGAATTTTTTCAATTAAACTTTAGAAGAGTGGTTTGAATCACATGTATTAATTATTAAAAATGCATAATTTGAATATCATAGATATTTTTAAGAATAATGAAACCATTTTGTTATTTAAAAAATGCAAACAATTATTAAAATTGCAATTCTAATCATTTTTTTTATAATTTTTAGATCCCATTATATTATCTATTTGACATTGTCATAATGTGATATCTTCTAACAACATAGTTTTAAGTTTAGTTTATTTAATAGAAAAAAAAAAATGATTAAAAAAGAAATGTAGAAATAATATTTTTTTAGCTTTTCATTATAGAAGTGTTGGATGAATATATGCCCTTCAAATTGAAATTAAGACTAGCCCTTTAAATTTGATCATTGCTTCTAACCGTCAATACAATGGTGTACAACTTTATGAGTGATTTGTGTGATGCTTAGTGGCAACATAAAAGTAAACCAATCCCAAAGGGTAGTGATCCCCATTCAATTGCTTTTTCCTTTTCGAGGGGGTGAATACCACTATTTGAGCATCTAGTCCATGATTGGTGTCTAATATTGGCTTCTGAAAAGATGATGATGAATTATAGTCCGCATGCATTCTGTACTTTTTTTCTTTCACATTGAATTGATCAAGACACAAAGAAGCAAGATTGGGGAGGCACAATTGATGGCTTTCACTACCACAACAACACTTAAATGTAAACCCGTGGAAACTTGAGTGGAAAGGCGAAGTGAACAATTTATTTTATGGGCAAGTGACTGTTTAATGAAAGATATACCAATGGTGAGGGATTTAATGCGTACATATACACCCATCCCTCTCGATGATAGGTTGTTGGAGTCGTTTCGTAATTTTTAATCAAACATTTTTGTCGATCAATTTCTTAAACTAGCATTTGCAATTTAGGGTGAGAAGGGATTGATCATAGTGTTTTCAGTTTTTTTGAACCCTTGAATATATATACAAAAACATTTGAAATAGAGATGGGTGGACCCATCAAGAAAACCATAGTGTTTGGAGCAGAAGAACAAGCGGGCCATCTATAAAAACCATAGTTTTAGGAGCAGATGAATAGGCGGGCCCAACAAAAAAATCATTAGTGGTTTGAAAGACTCCCGAGCAACAAAACTTAATGACAACTCACAATGATCTTAGAGAATCAAAGTCATTGTGTTGTAAATCTTGTTCAACCCATTGTGTTTTAAATCAAATTGTAGAGATTGAAAAGATGATGTCTTCATCCAACAAAAGATCAATAGTATAGACCTTACAATGCGAAATTGATGTCAAAAGAGTGGATTCATAACAACAAATATCGAGGAAATTGATGATGTAGCTTAAAATTTCGTTGGAATGATGTTGACGTTGTGCAAAGCTTGTTACTCCGAACATAAATAACATAATTTACTTTAATGCGTTGGAATTTATATGAAGCCCACCTTTTCCAATCATCTACAAATTATATTGTAATGTTATGGATATGTGGATTATATTCTAATATCCTATCCAAATGTCCTAGTTAGGGTGTGCAGTAATCAACTTGTTAGGTCCCTATACTACTAGTGTAGCCCTTTATTGTTATTAGTCCAACCCCCTTATTGTATTGTTGTGCCCATGTAGTCCCCATATTATTATTATTGTGCCCCATAGAATGTAAGGACTCTGGACACCACATATCTCTACAATGGTATGATATTGTCCACTTTGGGCATAAGCCCTCATGGATTTGCTTTTGGACTTACCCCAAAAGGCCTTATACCAATGGAGATATTTGTCCATCCTTATATACCCATGATCCTCCCCACTTCTAGTCAATGTGGGACTTTGGTCGTATACCCAACAATCCTCCCCTCGAACAAAGGACCATCGAGCCTCCCCTCAAACGATTATCCATCCGTCCACTCTTTACCAACCAGGATTCTCCGCTCCAATGCGTTGGAAGCACACGCCTTACATGGAACACCACCTACCTCGAGAGCTTTCTCTATCCCAGGTCAACTCCCCTTCACCGTGTTGGGACCAGGACACGTCCATGAAGAATCCGGAGCACACCCCTTGTCTAACCGA
>APFE030459577.1:0-14065 GCA_000404065.3 Pinus taeda | reverse complement strand
GCAATCTTTATGGGCGGGGACTCCCCAGTATTTAAGGGATGGAATATATGTGTAGATACAGAATCGGTCTTGGATCATGTCCCTGACATGTTCAATATATAAAAATATGTCGTATATGTGTTTTTGTTTGTGGACTAACCTGACAATATATTTGGGTCTCCTTGTGTGTATATGTTTCGGCCCTTTTCCTCTCAAGTCATGTTCGAAATTGATAAAATTATATTTCTATGTTTTTTTTTCAAAGTTAATTGTAAAATTTTAATGAGTTTTTAAGTTTTTCGAAAACATTATTTCAAACTCAAAAATATAACTTCGGCCCTTTTTCTATCCAGTCGTGTTCGAAAAAGAGAACATCTATTTTTTTTTAAATAAGTTGTAAAATTGTGATGAGTTTTTAAGTTTTCCGAGAAACATTAAATTTATTTCAAATAAAAAAATATAATTTCAGCTGTTTTGGAAGTCTGGTTCGAAACTGAGATAAAAAAATATAATTGTTTATTTAAGAAAGGTGTAGAGTTGTGATCAATTTTCAAGTTTTTCCAAAACAGTAGATTTATTTTAAATTAAAATATAAAGTCGAAATTTCAATATCACCTAATTAGAGTACCAAAATAAAAAATATAATTGAAATAATATCACCTAGTTAGAATACCTTGTTTTGCATCTGCTCTTAGGAATAAAACTAACATATTTATTTTGTATATACAGGCCTAAAATACACATCTCGCACTCAATTTAGTAATTAATTTAATTGAGTGCAGACTGCGAATGGTTTATTAAATACTTAATCTAATTCTTTTTTAAGACGGAGTAATTACTTATATCTTTGAATTTCATGATCATTTTATGTTGAATTCTATTAGTTGAGTATATTTCACACTAGTGTTGGATTTCGCTTTGCAGAAAATTGTTTGGAAGTGAAACTATATTCGAAGAAAGAATGATGATGGTTTCTTATTCAATTTTAATGATCTGGAAGTGGAATGTTATTTAATTTCATCCAAATAAAATTAATCATATAATTATTTATTTGTAATTATTTAATTTTATTATTAAATTTAATATTAATTTGAGTAATGTTATAAAAATAATTTCAAGTTTATTAAATAAAAATCTCTAAATACAAAATCAGTTAAATATATATATAGATTAGCTCAATAAACAAGTGATATTTATAAAGAAAACAGCAAGATATTAAATTAAAAACAAAAATTATGTGAGAAATATCGTATTAATTCCTAACCTACATAACAACAAGGAAGAGACCTCTCCAACAGGCATAACTAGTAACACACTATATTAAAATGACTCGGTTTTAATTAGCTAACAAGAGTGCAATAGCAAACGAGCATTAGAACAGTGATCATTTACGAGTCTTAGATGGGTGTTTTAAAACTTACTCGTGCTCTCTTTGCAAGGGCTCCATGACACTTATACACAAAACTTTCCAATTGTGTGTACATCTGATTCTGATTACCAAGTAAAAAAATTGAAAAAAAAAAATATGAAATAAGTAATTTGAAAAAAAAATAATGTTGAAAAAAGGAAATGTTAGAAAAAGGTTTTGGTTTATTATATTTTCAAAAAAGACCAAACTTGTTTGTTTTAAAATTATTTCAATTCTTTTAAGGTTTTTAAAGTGATTGGAAAGAAGTATTTTTAAAACTTTGTAATATTAATAAGTTAAATGATTAAAAATATATTTATTATAATAGATATTATGGAAGTGAGATTTAGTGTAGGCTTAAGATTATTTTTAATTTCTTTTTATTGTTGAATAAAAAGTCCATATTATTCATTCTTATTTACATTTAAGAAATTATTATAATTATTAATATGGAATAGCATTATTCATTTTTTCATTTTAAAAGTAATGTTATATAATATGATATATATATATATTATAATATATATATATAATATTATATATATCTTGATGAATTTTCATTAACATTGATTTTTCATTGTATTTTATGCTAATCCTCTTAAACTAAGAATTGACTCTTTGGCTAGAATTGAAGCATCTTAGTGAGCTCTTTGTATTCATTTCAAGTTTTGTTGTTCTAATTATTCCTTATGTACATATTTAAGAAATTATTAACATTTTTCTAATATGGAATAACCCAAATACTCATTTAATATTTAAAGTAGTTATAACAAAAAAAATAGGATTATAACTTTATATACATAATTTTTTGTATTTTTAATGCTATTCCTCTTAAACAAAAAATGACTTTGGTTTTTAAAATTTAAAAAGCATCTTAGTAAACCTCTTTTTATCTATTCAAATTTTGTTGTCTTGTGATTATTTATGTACATAAGTAAAAACATAATAAACATATTGATTTTTTATATTAAAATTATAATTATATTTAATATATATTTATATTTTTAATATTATATATATTTACAAATCTTTTTCAGGCGTGAAAGAGTAAATGATTTATATAATGTATCATAAAAAGGGCGGGAAACAGGATAAAAAGGTTTAGGGAAAAATAAAACATTTCTTATAAATCTGTATAAGGACACTATATAGGTTTGGATCATTGAAAAACTAAAATAAGTGGGAAGCATAATCCCAAAAGAAACAACAGATCAGAATCTCAGCCAGATGCACAGATTTACATTGCTCGTAGTAATGACATAGAGAAAAAGTTCAAGAAGGGGAAAACAATAAATAGTGAATTCACTTAATAAATCGTCCATTATATACAGAATCCGGAGAGACCATAGAGCAGAAAAGAAAAAACCATGCATACCTGAATTTCAGCTAAAAAGCAATTAGACTTATGGAAGGGAGAATTTTTAGATAGAGAAAATTTCTTTTTCAGACATTACTTTCATAAATCAAAAGCCTGGTGCCGATTGAAGACCTTCTTTTGACAACAAGTCTGCTTGGTTATTTTGAATCCAGTTTATGTGGAGAATTGAAAACCTTCATTTGACAACAAATCTGCTTGCTGATTTTGAATCCGGTTTAAAAGCTTAGTTCAGGAAGAAACGTTTTGGAGATTACATACAAAGTCTTTATATTAGAATACATTTTTTCCTCATAATTGAAAATTTTCGCTTTACACTATTTCAAAATTAAAATATTTTTTTTTACTAATCATTTTCACTAATCATTTTCTCAATCTTCTGAAAATTGTACAGATATAGATATTTTTATGAATTAACCAATCAAAATATCAATCATATGTTTGGTATAATGAATGATAACTATTCAAGTCAGTTAAATTAGCACAAGAAACTATTGCCAAACACATCCGTAACTCACTAAAATGAGTTTGGAAAGGATAAGAGGACGTCAAAATATCAATCATATCATTGCTGTAATGGATGATAGCTGTTCACGTTAAAGTAGCACAAGAAACTATTTCCAAACATATCCGCCACCCACTAAAATGAGTTCGGAAAGCATAAGAGGATACGAGACAAGCCTTCCTCATTCTCACATCATAATGAATTGCGTTTTAGTGAGAAGTATTCTTTGACATATTAAGTAGTGAAGCTATATAAACAAAAAGCGGGCAAATAAGAGTAGACGCTAGTCCGTAATCATTATTAAGCATTTAATCCCTTATATATTTACTTTTATTTTTCTAAAATTAAAGAAATCATTAATTAATAATCCAAATTAAAATTGATTATTTTAAATAATTTATGAAGCATTTATTCCTTATATATTTTAGTTTTCTAAAATTAAAGAAATTATAAAATTAAAAAACGTAATTATATTGAAATTGTTGTAAATTATGGTAATGTATAGATAAATTTAAATAGTCAGTTAAAAAGACATGTAGCAATATTTTTAATTATTTTATTCATTCTCGCATTATTATAGAAGCCTTTATATCACTTTGTTACTATACGATGGGTCAATACTATGGTCTAGCAATACCACATGCCCGAAAACCAATAAATCATTTTATTTAACATTTTTTCATATTCCATTCTTTTTAATTAATGAATTTAATTAAAAGGGAAAAAATGACATAAATACTTTGGAGATAAATCTCAAACTTTGATTTGTGTTCACTACTAAGAATATTCTAGAAGTTTTTATGGAATTTAAATCCCTACCATCTAGCTAATAATTATTGATAATTATATTAAAATTATAAAAGTGTTGTTACAGAAAAGACATCCATGTGTGCAATAACATGTTTCAAGAGCATCTTAACACAATTAGACAACATTATTAAAACACCTTTGCATTCATGTTCAAGCCTCATGTTTTCTAATCTAGTCCAAGTACTAATCCTACAAATTGTTGCAAAGACTTTCATAAATTCTAGGATGTGAAACATGATAATGAATAATTATTATTGTGTTGTTATATAATTATCCTAAAGATAACTAGATAGGATATGTTTAAGGTGCATGAGA
This sequence comes from Pinus taeda, assembly GCA_000404065.3. Taxonomy (NCBI): domain Eukaryota; kingdom Viridiplantae; phylum Streptophyta; class Pinopsida; order Pinales; family Pinaceae; genus Pinus; species Pinus taeda. The sequence goes on along the minus strand of APFE030459577.1, from coordinate 9,673 downwards.
AAGATTGAGGATTGAATCCACTTTTGGGAAATTATACCACCGAAGGGGCGATAAGCATCACATTATGGGTGGACTCTTCAATCCAATAAATGTGCTTGAAGTGCCTAGGTTCAACATAGTCACAAATAGAAGGAAAATAAAAATAAAATAAAATAAAAATGTTCAAACACATTATTTTTCCTCAAAAGGATAGGCCCACGTTACTAGAGAGATAATTGCACAAGAGATAGATGAATCGAACTCGTGGGCACTTTCTTATGGAGCCTCTCGACACCTCCATGAACACCATACTACCATAAGCTTACGTAATCAAAGACTAACATCAACGGTCGACATCAATGCCAACATAACCAACTCAATGCCAACTGAACTGGTTGCAACAATACTACAAGGAAGATATCCACATGTCATCTAGGCTGCATAGGGTTGAAATCAATGCCAACAGGAGCTAGGTGCCTTCATGAACCAATGCCAACATCAGCTAGTTGGAACCATGCACACTATAATGCGAACAATCTCACTGTTTGGCATTGGTTGAAACCACACACAAACTCTAGACCAATCTCCTCTATCACTTCCCCTCTGACATCAATGACAAAGGTTCAGCTCCATGTGATCAGTTCATGAGAATACAAGTACTAAAACTAAATCATCTAACCTCCAAATCCATGGTTGAATATACATATAAACTAGAATCCACACCTCTCACATTAGGAACAAGAAAAACATATAAGCAATCATTATATAAAGAAGAATGTCCAAGCAAACTCCTATAGTAGTAGCAACAAGTATGCTACATGAACCACACAAGCATCAATGACCAACATCACATAATATGTTGTGATGTGCACATGAGGCACTAAGCCATACTCTCCACCACAACAACATAGCAACAAAACCAATGAACAACACATCCTCCCTACTAATATAATCAGTTCAAGAACCCAACAATCATAACATAGAGCGAGGAAAATGATAAACACCTCCAAGCATACCATAATACCAGCAATGGATGGTTGAACTAAATAACAGAAAATAGATGCTCCCATGAACACATGTCATCTCCAACATCATCTCGAGGTTGTAGTGAACTACTTTTTCTCTAAACAATGCTTCCTTGCTGAAGGAAAGAAGCACTAGGTATACCAAGACTCTACATGACCATTAATGATGACATATATATTACAATTACATGGTTGTAGCAATGACATAATACCTCATGCATGGCTCACATATGAGCATAACATGACCACATGAATCATGAATAAATGACCCAAAGATACATGCAGTAAAAATACATGGCTTCATGAGAATTTTACATAGATATGTCATTATTATTACTATATCATTAGCCCATACATATGGCTGCAAAATGACTCCATAAACTTTCCTTTCACCATGATGACTAAAATCACTAAGAACATGACTCTCAACAAACATAACATAATGAGACAATAACACATACATCGCTGCAATAATCATCATATAATATCTCATACATGGTCGGTCCACGTCTCATGTCATCTCTATACATGATTGAAGAAATGATCACATTCTATGCATGGTTGCACACCTATTTGACAAGTTATTAGTGGAAACCAAAAACATATATGTGGCTAAAAAATATATGCATTTTAGTCAACAAAACATGCATATAAATTTTGCAAATAACTGAGTGAAAGTGATGAACAAAAGTCAAAACATACATGCAAATATCATACCATGCATAGCTCCCCTTAGATCAATATACCTCCAATAGAGATGTTGATCCTATGGACCTAAATGTTCATGAGGTTGAATGATCTCATAATATTCTTTTGCACCAAGTTGTACTCATCAAAATTTTGTCATACACTCCAATTGAGGTTATGCACCTCTCATAAACTCTACAGTCTTCTATGAGTATGCAAGAGATAATCTTGGATTGTAGGATGGGATGCTCTTCACTATTTGAAGGGTTGTTGCTCCTTCTTTCTGCACATGGTATTTAACTACTTCATTTCTTCTTTCACTATTTTTCTGCTAGGTTCTCTTTGTTTTTGTTTCTCTTTCATTATTTTCCTTGAATAACGAGGCAAAAAATAGTCTCTTCCCATATGGCCAAATTTGTCACATGTGTAGCACTCCACATAGCCAAGTTATGAAGTAAGAGGGTCAAATTTCTTACTGCTTACGCTAGATCTATACCTTACATGCAATGTGTTTCTCCTCCATTGGTTAGATCAACAACCACATGCCTTATGGCTAAACAGGTTACATCAATAGCAATAACCATAAAAAGAATGATTATATATATTAACCAACCTCCTTGGTTGTTGGTATTGTTGTAGTCTCTATTGTTTGGATCTATACATTCTGCTCCTGCAGTGAGCTACAACATGCCCAAAGTTTCCATACTTGTAATGCTCAACCTTTCTCATCAAGGGAATGAAGGGGCTTTAATTCCTTTGAAATCTTATAGATTTTCCACAATCTCATGTTGGAGCAAAAAATATTTTAAATGTAGGTGATCCTCAAGGTTTCCTTTTCTGTTGTTGTTCTATTGGTTGGATGATTAAATTTTTTTTTTTTTTTTCTGATTCTTGTTACCTTCCTTCACACTATTACTTCTTGTATTGTTTGATACATGTTTTTTTCGTTCTACTTTGGTTTTTTTACTTGCATGGAAACTAGACTCTCAAGCAATGTAGCCAAAGCAATATCTTCCCCACATTGCACTACTTTCTCAAGGACACCACTTCAACATGTAATATCTCATACTCATTTTATTTTTCTTGATAATTCTTCCTCATATCTTCCGAAACTTTGTTTTATGCTACCAATTTAATGTTTAAGTTGAGAATCTCGTCATTGAGCTTGGCTTCCTTATCATCACATTTATGAAATAATCTTTCTTGATCCTTGCATGCTTCTATTAGTATCGAAATGTTAGCTCTAATAATGTTAATATCATTCTCATCTTCACTATGCAGTTCAACATGATTAAAATCTGAAAAATCAAAATTATAACTTAAGCGAAAATCATTAATATTTATACCTTTGGATTCAAGTTTCTTTGTTTCTTCTCGTCATCAGTTGAATCATTTGCACTAGTAGGATGAGACTCTACTGAGTTACTTGTTTTTGAAAATCCTTCTTCTTATTATTCTTCTTATTACTCTTCTTAGCATTCTCCACATTATAGTTGGTACCATCTCCAAATATGGATTCTAGGTTGTTTCACATTTCTTTGGCATATTTTAAACCTACTATTCTCTTCAAATCATCATCATGAATATTCTTGTAGATTATGCATCTACCTTGAACATCCTGCTGGAAAACTTTATCTCCAATTGGACCCTTTCCACATCCTTTGCATACAAGTCATAAAATGTTAATTCCACAAGATAACGATTCAGATTTAACATTTTTTCTCCATACCTTGAAATTTTCAGTAGTAAGGATAACCACTCCTTAAGAAGTCATTTTTAAAAAAACAAAATCAATCTTTTATTCAACAAACCCTAGATCTAATCTCCAACCATCAAGTTGCAACCAAGATCCCGACTATAATACCAATTGTTAGAAATATTTGATCACTACTCGGAGCGGGTTTTGAATCGGAAGTGTGTCTTCTTAACAATTTTTACCAATTAAATCTTCTATACTCAATCACACATGCATTAACCAACAAAAAATTAAAGTGTCTCATAACGATAATGCATATATGAAATTAAGATATTATAACCATGATAGAAACAATAAAAAATCACATTGAAATAAATCCACAAAAGGGACATAAGATATCTATTGGAAAAACCTTCACCGAGAAAAAAACCACCCTTGCTATTGTTGTGCTACTCAAAATCTTATTAAGAAAAATATGTCTTTTAGATAGATTTTCTGACTCCCATCAGCTGGGAGACTTCACCTAATATACAATAGGAGATCACAAATTAGCCAGGAGACCTGATACTACTAATAAGCTCAAAAATTTGGTTTGACATGTTTCTATGGACTACCATCTGTGGAAAGCCACCACAGTAAACAATTCTTGCCCAACTCTTATTTCACTATCAAACTCTGATTGAATGGCGAAATTGTTCCTTTGACATAAACTTCATAATCATTGCTCCAAACCTATGAAGTCACTTCTCCTTTACTCTATGCATACCTCATTTCATCTATTTTCACACTAGATCCCAAGAATTTCTGCTCAACTCGATTCAACTATGTAATATGATCTCGAGAAAAAAAACATCATCAACAAAAAATATAAAATCTCCCCAATCATATCCTCTCCACTAAAGAAAAATAGTGGCCACAATGCATGCTTGAAATATGAATAGCATAATCACTATAAACTAAATCAAACTCACACTCAACCATCCAGCAAACTCTTACTTCAAAATATGATTACTACATAATAATATCAACACCATATAAAACAATGGATATGTTCCAAATGCATCAATAAAACCTACAAAACAAAAGTGAAAGTCTCAAATATGGAGCTATACCAAGCTGTCCATCTCTACCACCAAACTATGTTATAGTTGAAATTTTGAGTCAATACACTACTTCATAAAATAGATCTCATTCTATTGCAATTAGAACCTCACTAGTAGGTCTAAAGCATACTCTTACAATGAAACTGTTTTCCAATTCACACTATCAACAATCCACCCTCCAACCATGATATACATATATATATCTATACTCTATTATTATTATATATATATTGTATATATAATGTATATTAATATATATATATATATATCTATATATATATATAATAGATATATATATAAAGTATGTTATAATATATAATTTATGTTGGGAATAAGTTCCCTAGGATCAATTTTGGAGCTAAAAGCCCAAGCTTTGGGTAGAAATCCGAAGTTTTTGTATGTAAAGTCTACCCAATTTGGGGCCGTGGAGCGTGTAGATTTAAAGTGTCATAAACAGTTTTAAGCTTCTGTTTATGTAAGTTGTGTTGGCTTTAGAGGATCTACCCATGCTCTGCGAACCATGGGATTGTATAAAAACGAGAGTCTTAGAAGATACTAAGATAATGCAGTTCAGTCATTAATGATTCTGAAAGTAATGGGTCATTAGAAGAATGAGCGAAGAGTCTGAGAGTGGAAGAGAGGATCTACAACTGTGTGTGTAGAGGGATATAATAGATTCTGGAGGTGTGTGTGCGCAACCCTGCAACTGAATGTGCAGTGTAGTTTTGAGTCTCTAAGAAAATCCGAGGTGTGAATGAAGAGACTGTTATGGAAATATCTATGTTTTATCCATTTACTTTTGTTATGAATGGGTTTATGATTTAATGTTTTATTTATGTGTCAATTTTCATGTTTTGCATGGTTATATGAATACAAGTAAGAATATTTTCTTACGTGAAGAATATCTTAACGCATGCTAAAGATATCAAACACTGAAGCCGATCTGGATAATAACATATTTAGGAGTGATTACAGAGGCGTGTAAGTAGTTGATTCGCCTATTTAAGGTCCGTGAAAGACATTCGTAGACCTTTGCGAAGGTCTAGAGGCTCGTAAGAGGAAGTTATATTGATAATCCTCGAAGGCTTGTTGATCAACATGAAGGCTGAACTATGGTATAAAATGACATCACTACCATCTTTGGGTGAGGAAGCTTGGTTCCATCATTCCACACTCCATGGATTGATGTTGAAAGGGCTAGTAGTGTAGGGATTTCTTTGGCTAAACTTAAAGTTGAACTTGGGTCAGATCCCACTAAGCCAACAAATAGTTTTGTTGCCGGGACCAAGATCTGTATAAAGAGATGTGTGATGTTGTATCCCTAGAATCTAACTAAGAAGGAAATTGATGATTGGTTGGATAGAAGGATCTAAGAATTCATGGCGCAAGAGAACAGGAACCCATGATTGATGAAAGAACAGTGGTTCGATAGGTACCTATACACAAAGATACACAAAATTTTCTTATGTTCCTTCCCAATCGAATGATACGAGTGCATCACTAAATTGGCAGAGGGCCAAGGAAGGTGGAGACTTGATGGTCCGATAGTGCAGGCCCGGAGTTAGATCAAATATTGGAAGCCTCTGAAGATAAGATTTCACATGTTGTCGATCACTAGCTTGACCGTATCATAGGAGGATTTGTGACAGAGTTGGAAATCGATACATGATTAGCTACATCAAAGAAGAGTGATGCTTCTTCAAAGGATTGCGAGGTAAGTATTTAAGTTCTTTTAATACTTGGATTAAAATTATCTTGTGTGAAAAGTGGGTTATGCAATTATATTGATGTTTGGAGATACGCAAAGTGAAAATTTATTCAGGGATACAAAGGGAGCAGGACTTGAATATAACCTATTGATTGAGCCCCCTCTAAGTGACAACCAAGAAGAAGCACATGCTTCTTCGCAGAGTGTTGTCTAGTTAACATGGTGAGGGTTCCCACGAATACCCCATCCACCCACACCACCTCCATCTTCACCTACAATGAATACACCTTGAGAGCTCTTTCTTGATTCTATGGGTGGTGGTGCATGGTCGTTCTCAATTGGTGCAGATAATTGCCTGGTTAATTGTGATAACGAACAAGACCTCAGCTCAGTAACTAGCTACACGGAGGTTTCCCTTCGTAACTAGGTTCTTAGAGGGACTATGTCCATTTATGCCATGGAATTTGTGATTCCCTTAAATGTTTTGGGCCGCACACACGCTACAGTGATGTAGCCAATGAGTTTTTCTTCCTAGTTTGAGAGGATCGAGAAATCCTCTCAAATTACATCTTGATAGGGATATACTATGTACTTACCCTGCACACTCCCACCACCTACACCACTGTTCACTATGGTGAATTCGGTAAAGTTATCCATTTTGAAGGGCCTGGGGAATGAGGATCCAGAGTAATTTTGATTCGTCACGAAGGCTACGTGGGGAGATTACAACATTAGAGATGATAAAATGAAGAAAGCTACATTGGTTACTTCTTTACAGAAATGTCCTCTAACGTGGTACATTAATTACTGTACTGATAACCTGATGGATGCATTGGCGGACATTCAGATTGCACTAAACAAGGAATTTAGTTGGCCCAAATCTGAACCGCAATTGATTGTCGGATTCAAATAAATCATGATGAAACCTGGCAAAACACCCTCGGAGATATATTAGAGATTCAAGAGCAATATATGCAAAGCTTACATGAATCTTATGAATGGGAAGTAGCACAGATGGTTTGTGGCTTCACTATTGCCTCATCTAAAGGTTTATTTCTCACAGAAAAAGATTGTGACCTAGATGGAGGCCCTAGAAATTGAAATGAGACTACATGAGACACCAATTCAAGATGTTGCTTCGGGAGTTCAGCAGATTGACATGGAGTTGTAGAACCTTTTCCTAGAATTCCAAAGTTTGAAGAAGGATACAACGGCATGGCTAGAGGTGTGCAAAGAGGTTTTGGTGTTTGAAATGTAAGAGTTAAGGGCATGATAAATATCATTGCCCTATCTTCACGAATTTTTTTGCAGGAAGTGGGTCGATGCCTCGGAGACCAAAATCTCAAATAGGGCCAAGTGCAGGGCCCATGTTGTTGTGTGCTATCTATTAGGTAGCTAGAGAACATGTCACGGATAATTGCCACTTGTTGAAGAAATTTGTACAGACACCGCAACAACTCTTCTGCAACGTCTACCAATTAGTAGGTCATGATGAGTGTAATTTCCAAAGTTATGAGTTAATTATGGAGAGAATGCCCACATATCAGATCTAGACATAAACTCGGCCTCCAGATCAAGTTGTTAGGGGGGTGCGAGGAGGATATCAGGGGTGTGACGAGGACGAGGCAGAGGAGGACTTGCAGGAGATCGAAACCAAGTTATTTGCTACAATTGTGGAGGTCCAGGACACTAAGCATGAGAATTCATGAACTCGACGCCCTTTTCATGCTGATATTGCATTGAGTTTGACCATGTCACAGAAGACTGCCCTGTATTAATAACTAAGTTGCACGAAAAGAGGACACAACATCAACAACGTACACAAAACCTACAGATGATGAAGGCTAAACCCCAACGGGAATATTATGTTATGAAGTGGAAGGACAACTAGCAAATATAAGGGAAAGCAGCCTGAAGAAGGTGAATCGATCCAAAAAGCTCTAGAAAAGGAGGTCAGCTTAAATTTGGAACATCACGTAGGAAACCTTTATGGAAGTAAAGAAAAGATTCGTTGAGGCTTCTACCTCGGGAAGTTAGGATAAGTAGTCTGAAGAAATGGACCCATCCATTCTTACTACATTTTTGGAGAACTTTATGAAGCTGTTGCTTGATAGCAAGACCATATAGGGATTATAGAAGTCAATCAATAAATGTGCTAATAATGCTCTTGCGGGACCGTGCAAAGTTAGGAAAATTAGTAAGTATAAGGCAAGAACAGGGTGTGAGATGAGGCTCACTGCGCAAATAGCAGAATATTAAATGGACGAAGTTATTTTGAATCTTGGGTGAGATGTGAATGTTTTGACGAATTAAACATGGGAGAGAATGGGAAGACCTAGACCATTGTTGTCTCCTATTCAATTGAGGATGGAGAATCAACAAAATATTATCCCCATGGGAATATTATAGGGAGTGACAGTTGACATTAAAGGCACGAGCGCATTGGTGGATTTTGATGTAATAGAGATTGTTAATGACAACAATCCCTACCCCACGCTCCTCAGGGTTAACTAGGCTATCGACATGAATGGGGTGATCAATTTAAAGAAGCCGACGATGTCGTTTGAAAGAATGGCTCCACTTAGTAGTACCATTGAACCCTGCAGAAGGACAGCGATATACTGAGCCAGGCTATGATTACAAAAGCGATGATGATTTGGACCAGATTTATAAGATAACGACGTGAGATTAAGATTGGGTGAGTCCGACAATAGATGGATGTATTGCATGGGATCGTGAAAGATCCTGCACATTGGATTCATATGAGGAATTGGAACACTAGCAGAATCAATTGCACGAACTTTCTATGCTACGATGTAACATGATGACCAAATTACTATGTTGCGTATCGTCAGTGGTAAGAAATATGCCTTACTATGATGGTTTAACTAACATTGATAAATTTGTAGATGTGTTTGAAAGGGAAATGCCAGAGAAGCATCGCTTCCAAGCCTTGGACTTGGCACAGTGTACTACGCCTAAAAGATGGTTGGGTATGCATAAAAGCAAATTTCAACAGATGGTGAGAATATAGAAGAATGATGAGGGTGAGCTTTGGTCGCCCAAAGGTGCGAATGATAGAGAAATATGATGGGAGGAGTGATTCACGCAATCACTTTGCCAAATAGGCCAATGCTTATGGAGGAAAACTACAACTAGTGTTGGTTCATCTGTTGTGTCACACCTTGAATTTAACACCTATGAATCGGTACTTGGAGACATATATCTGGCATGGCACAGATGAATGGGATATTTCGAGATGGGGATTTTTGATGACATTCAACTTTAAATACGGATTTGAGTGCATTGATTAATCGTTGCATGAGGTCAAAGCAACGATCTTTAGAATCTCGCATGATCCCTTGGACTTGATTCAACCAGATTGGACCACCCAGTTGTGCCATGCACTGTAGTGCTACAATGTGATTGCTGAAGAAGAAGAGGAGGATTTGAGGAACACTAGTATCACTGAAAT
>APFE030459569.1:0-11146 GCA_000404065.3 Pinus taeda | reverse complement strand
AATAAACGATCTGAAATATTGTTGAATCGCATTACAGCTCAACATCCGGGAGTTACCAATGTTTTCGTTATAATATTATTGTTTTATGAACCACTGACTCTACCGCAGTCCTAACCTTTAACCCACCCCAGTGTATAGTGACATTAAATGGGTGCGGGGTTTGGCGGTCCAGCCACAGCCTCTTCCGGCGCCAACTCCTCCATGGTCTTAATGCATAGCAGGACAGGTGGCATGGTCCGTCCGTCAGGCCATGTGTCACCTCGAGCTCAGAGTCCTCGGCCTTCTCGCTTTGATTTCCCGCTTTGTGTGGACGGTCATGATCTCGCCTGGGAAATGAAGGGTTTAATTGTTTATGCGATCCATTCAGCTCTGCTCGGGTGCTCCAACACTGGTTCGAAACCCGTCACTGCCGTTCCCACTACCTGCAACTTCACTGGGAGCCATGAGGCACCAGCCACAAACTTACACAGGTAAATACATCGGGTGTCGATCGTAATGGTTGTTAGGTTATGGTCTTATGATGAATCGTAGCGATCTGTGGATAATCGCCCCTCTTTGTTGACAGTGTGCAGGTGAGATTGTTCAACTGCGGCTTCGATGGTGTCAAGGTAGCCAACCTCGACTATTCGGCCCTCTTCGACGGCAAGAGGTAGGTTCTCCCTCTTTACAGAGTTTCTTTTTCATATACAAGCCTGAGTTCCTAGCCTGAGTTATTCATGTCGTTTTCTTTTTATTGTAGACCGCCATTCATATGCGGGTTTTCCTTGCTGCCATTTGCTGAGGTAGTCTTCCAAAAGGAAACCCTCACAGTTACGTTTTTCTTGCTTTTAATGTCTGGTTGAATGCATCTCCTGCCTGGTGAGTTTTCGTACTCGGCGGAGCTTCTGGATAGATTTAAATGTTTCATGGTTTAATGTATCATTTTGCCTTCGAGGCATACCCGAACTTGAACCACAGAATCTACTGTGTGATATACGGCATTGATCTTAACCGTAATGCTCGATTCGGGTTAGCAGTTCCAGACTTTACCTTTATTTAAGATTGTGGCTATTTATCTTTGTAACAGCACTGGTTACCCTCCCAGGGTTACGATCTTGTTAATATTTTTGCATATGATATATGGACATATTCCTTTGCCCATTCCTCAGGAACGGTTTACTTATGAACAGATGGTGGCTATATAAACCTGCGTGCTTAGCATTTGATTACAGTGCATGTTTAATTGCAGTGCATGTTTCAGTTAATTTGGTATTGAAGATTTCCTCTTATATTTTTATAAACAGCCGCTCGTCTCAAAGACGGCTGGGCTCATCTAATTACTCAGGTTGTACTACTGCTTTCGAGTAACTTATGTCGATATTTTATATGTTTCTCGCCTTAACCGGCTTTTGCAATGATTAAATGGTAGCATCATACTGCTCTTTTCTTACGAACGTTGAGATACTCGCATGTTTAGAGTTTTCGTTCCTTCCTGGATAGCATGCACAGGGTTCTTGTTCTGAAATCGTATATTTCCTTTTATAGCTCATGTAAACTGATTTCGTTGTCATTGTGTTTACAACTATTATGTATTGAAGCTCTGTTGATAATTGGATACGTTATGCCTTCTTTCTGTGCAATCTGCATAGTAAATTTCATGTCTGGATTTGTCTGTTAAATCTACTATTTTCACAGTTTCCACATATTCCACGAGGGATTCTTCTCTTTCCCAACACTAGGATTTGAACCCGCCCACAGCTTGTGTTTTCTTCACGGTGCTGGGGGTTTCAGGCTCATTCTTGATGGTAGAATATATGTACAATTCGTTTATATTCAATTTATGAGGAATAGTCTGTTTCGTTAAAAGCTTCTTCTTCATAAAACATATCTCTGTTTCTATGATTATTTTATGGCATATTTCTTTTCCTATAAACAGGCTTTTATTTTTCTACTGACAGCGGTGTACTCTTATTAATAGCAGAACTAGTTTCCAATCATAACATCAACTAGTACTCGTACTTAGTCCTACATTTAAGCAGTTATACAAATACTATAACATCGACTAATACCCTGTCCTGTATTTAGTCTTACTCTTAAACAGTTATATAAATACTGTGATATCGACTAATACTCTGTCCTGTATTTAGTCTTACTCTTAAATAGTCATATAAACACTGTGATATCGACTAATACTCTGTCCTGTATTTAGTCTTACTCTTAAACAGTCATATAAATACTGTGACAGTCCTTAAAGAGGTAAAATACAGGTCTGGTTTAACTACTGTAGTTACTGTAAGCTCCTCTTTAATTAGAAAGGACTCTGGGGTTTGAAACCGTACCTGGTTCACTAGAGTCATAAATAGATACTCAAGCAAGTCACCTGTGCTTCGAGTCTGCTCTTCCACCCATCCGTGAGATCCCTTCATTCAATGGAAATCTCCCCCCGAGCCATCTTGCAGGCCTACAACCCTCAACAAGATCTGTGCACTCTTGTGCCTGGTTATCTGGTCCTTACCAGACTTAACCAGTTGTTTTTCTTTTGTATTTTCCTTTTTCTTTCTTCTTCGAAAGATCTCTTCTGTCTGTCCCAACAGCACAGAACTTCCTCCCTACACCTAGGACTTTTCCTGTTTGGGAGGGCAGTTCCAATCAGTTATTACAACTGATTTTCTTTCTTTGAAATCCACCTCCCAGAGGCAGCCAACATTTCAAGAAAATATTTAATCTATTCAATAATGTAGTTTATCACAGTTTTGTTTCTTTTAACATAAACAACAACTACTATATTGTCTTTTACCATAGTAAAATTCACATTTACATCTACTGGGGTCATTACATCTCCCCCTCCTGTGATTGGACATCATCCCGATGTCTGTTTCCCTTAAACAAATTCGGGTAAGCTTCTTTAAGGAGTTCCTCATCCTCCCAAGTGGCCTCTTCAGGCCCATAATGCTGCCACTACACCTTAGCTTGGAAAATAACCCGTTTCCGCAGCTGCACTTCTCTCCGGTCGAGAATGGTCAGTGGTTCGACCAGAACCTCGCCTTCCGGCTCGACCTGCAAACATCATAGATTTAGTTATTTCCTTATTTAGGAATAAAGCTTATTTAGAATAACCAGATTTAATTCTTACCCGAACATCCTGCCATTGAATCACATGTTTAGGATCATAGACGTATTGTTTTAATACGGAAACATGAAAAACATTGTGGATCTTAATATGGTTTGGTAGGGCAAGCTGATAAGCTACTGGCCCCACTCTTGCCAGGATTTGAAAAGGTCCAAAATAGCGAGGTGCCAGCTTGGCACACCCACTCCACTGCAAGGTGCTCCTTCTGGTTTGGATTCTTACGAAAATATGGTCTCCGACCTGGAATTCTTTGAACCTTCTCTTTCGGTCTGCAAAACTTTTTTGTCTATCCTGCGCAGCCTTTAAGTTGCTACGCACCTTTTTCACCATATCTTCCATTTCTTTGAGCATATCCGGGCCAAATCTTAACCTATCCTCAGGTCCACCCCAACTTGAGGGTGTGCGGCACTTTCGCCCATATAGAACCTCAAAGGGACTCAGCTGTGTTGACGTATGATACCCGTTATTATACGCGAATTCAACCAGGTGAAGGTATTCCTCCCATTGGGTTGGTTTCATCATAACACATGCTCTTAGCATGTCTTCCACTACCTGGTTCACCCGTTCCGTTTGACCATCCGTCTGAGGATGGTAGGCTGTGCTAAAGTTCAGTTGTGTTCCCAGCTCAGCAAACAATGTCCTCCAAAAAGTTGAAGTGAACTTAACATCACGATCCGAGATTATTACCTTCGGAAGTCCATGCAACTTGAACACATTTTGCATGCAAATATGAGCAATTTGCACAGCTTTATACGTGGATTGTACCGGTATGAAGTGTGCTGCCTTACTTAACTTATGCACCACTACCATAATGGAATCATTATTTTTCTTTGTTCGAGGTAACCCAGTTATAAAGTCCATGGAAATGGTCTCCCATTTCCATTCCGGAATGGGTAAGGGTTGTAGCAACCCTGTTGGATGCAAATGCTCCGCTTTAATCTGTTGACATTCTAGACATCGCGCTAGATATTCAGCTACCTCTTTCTTCATCTTTGGCCAATAGTATTCCTTCCGAAGTGCAACGACCATTTTCTGGTATCCTGGATGCCCGGTGTAATGGCTGATATGAAATTCGTCTAGAATCAATTTTCTAAGACTATCTTCATTGGGTACATACAGCCTTTTATGGAAGTACAACATTCCGGCATCGTCTAACTCGTATCCTTGTTGTATTTCCTTATCAGAAAGCTGCTGTACTTGCTGTTTAATTTGCTGATATACAACGTCTTGATCAGCTGCTAATTTTATCTTTTCAAGTAAGGTACTCTGCCATTTACTGACCGAAATTCTGCACACACATTGCACCTTTCGACTCAATGCGTCAGCTACCCGATTCTCCTTTCCCTTCAAATGCTTTATTTCAAAATCAAACCCACTTAAAAAGTCTGCCCAACGAGCTTGTCTCGTATTTAAGGTGGGTTGACTGAAATAATTTGTCAAGCTGTGATGGTTTGTCAACAACAGAAATTTCCTGCCCAAAAGGTAATGTCGCCACATTTTTAGTGCATGGATAACAGCTGCTAATTCCAAGTCGTAAGCAGAATATTTCTGCTCATGTTCCTTTAGTTTCCTTGATTCATATGCAATGACCCTTCCTTCTTGCATCAACACTCCTCCCACACCTTCTTTACTTGCGTCAGTACAGACCACGTAATCCTTATTAGGATCAGCTATACTCAAGATAGGCGCGGTGGTGAGTAAGTGCTTGAGCTGCTCAAAGTTCTGCTGACATTCTGAGGTCCACTTTAATACTTTCCCCTTCTTTTGTAAGGAGGTGATAGGGTATGCTACCCTTGAAAAGCCTTCCACAAATCTTCTATAATAACCAGCGAGTCCCATAAAAGACCTGATGTCTGCTACGTCCTTTGGTAGGGGCCACTCCATAATAGTTCTGATTTTTTCAGGATCAACTGCAATCCCCTCTTTTGTGATTACATGGCCTAGGTACTGTATCTCTTCCTTAAAGAAATCACACTTACTAAAATTTGCATATAACTGATGTTCTCGCAAAGTTTGCAACACCACTCTAAGGTGTTCCTCATGCTCCTTCCTTGATCGGGAGTAAATCAGAATATCGTCTATGAATATCAACACAATTTATCTAAGAACTTATGGAACACACTGTTCATCAAACACATGAAGGTAGCAGGTGCATTGGTCAGACCAAAAGGTAGCACCACGAATTCGTAATGTCCATACCTCGTTCTGAAAGCTGTCTTAGCGATATCCTCCTCTTTAATTCTGATCTGATGATAACCAGATCGCAGATCGATTTTAGAGAATACCGTTGCCCCCTTCACTTGATCAAAAAGTTCGTCGATTCGAGGCAAAGGATACTTATTTTTGATCGTGAGCTTATTCAGTTGACAATAATCAATACACATCTGGAAAGTTCCATCTTTCTTTTTGACAAATAACACTGGGGCTCCCCAGGGTGATACACTGGGACGGATGTAATTTTTGTCCAGCAGCTCCTGCAGTTGCATTTTCAATTCTGTTAGTTCGGGTACGCTCATGCGGTATGGTGCCCGTGACACGGGTGCTGCTCCTGGAATCAATTCAATGGTGAAGTCCACATCTCTTTTAGGTGGTAAACCCGGTACTTCCTCGGGAAAAACATCTGCAAATTCTTGTACCACCGGTATATTTCCCAACATAGCAGTTTTATCCTTCTGATTTGCATATCCCACCTGAATAGCACAGATCTGACACTTCTTCTTGACACATTTAGCTAACTGGGATGTTGTAATGGGTCGAACTTGTACGAGATGCTTGATTCCTTGTAGTTCCTGTTGCTCTCCACGGTCATCCTTATAGTAAATGGTCTTCGTCTTGCAATTCACTAAGGACCAGTGTTTCTCCAGCCAATCCATCCCAATCAGGAGTTAATATGAACCCAAGGGTAGTATGTTTAAATCTACCACTATTGGCTGCCCTGCTATGGTTAAAGAGCAATTATTTATTTTGGCCAAGACTCGTCTCTTGGCTCCTGTAGCTAATTGGACCAGCCACGGATTTCTGAATTTTTCAGATTGTAACTTACACTGTTCTACTATCTTTGGGCTAACATAACTTAAAGTAGCTCCTGGATCAATAAGAACAGCTATAGAAAGGTTTGAAATTTTACCTTCAAATTCAACCATAGAAGGCTGGTATTCCGCTTGGCGGTCCTCCAAAGCTGCATTAATTCTGGGTACAGTATGTGCCACGTCCCCAATGGTCGATGCTTCATGAATTTGGGATATCTGGTCCGTCCGCTTTCGCTGTGGACAATTTTTAACATAGTGAGGCCCTCCACAGCCCCAACACTGAACTGGGGGTCTGGTCATCCCTTCACCTTCTGGCCTAACAGGCTGCTCACTTATTCTTGATTCACTTATTGGCCTAGCTCGAGGTGCACTCTTTACCAGCTCCCTTACTTCCATTGCTGCGACCACCCTTGCTGCTCCCAACCATCCGATTACTCCTTTTTCCATTCCAACTTTTAGTTGAAGTATCCCCCTTCTGTTTATTCTGCTGGTAGCAGATCCTTGCTTTACGAATAGCCTCGTCCATGGTTCTAGGATTGTCAAACTCAATCCTCTCTCTTATATATGAAGGTAAACTGCTCACAAACCTCTGAACCTTGGCTTTTTCCTCTTTGATATAAGGTACATAACGTAGCAGAGAGGTAAAGCGGTTAATGAATTCGTCCATAGACTGCTGCCCTAGTCTTAAATCGTGGAACTCTCTCGCCTTTTCATCATAGAAGCACTCAGTTAGGTACCTTTCTTTGAAATACTTCTGAAATTTCTCCCATGTAATGGTCCTTTCACTTACCCCTTTGACAATCTTAATTTCCTCCCACCACAAGGTTGCCTTACCTTGTAGCTGGAAAATAGCCAGCCTCGCCTTCAAGTTATGATCATACTCATACAACTAGAAATATTTATTCATATTTATTAACCATGCTTCTGCTGCTTCTTCCTGTTCTCCATCGAAATGTGGGGGTTTAATCTTCCGGAATTCCTGCAGCTCCATTTTCTGACGTTTTGAGGTTTGCTGCTGTGGTACATTATCAGAGTGATCCTCTTTGCCATTTGAATTTTCAGGTTCAATCTGATAGCCTTGTTCTTCTGTCATCCTCTTCTGTTCCGCGCTGGGGTTAGATAAAGGTGGGTTTTGCCTGTCTGACAAACTCTTCAGAATTCTTTCCTGCTCTACCGTCAAACGCGCGTTGTCCTCTCGCAACCGTGCCATCTCATTTTTCAACTCCTGAACAGTTTCCAGGATTGCAAGGTTGGTACTTCGTGTTTCTTCACCCAACTGTACCCACAGTTCTGGGTTCTCCCGAGGGTTACTGCTGTTCCCTTGCATTTCGTTACTTTTCTGGCTTAACTGGTAACTGTTGTAATTCTGTATCTCACCCCTAAATAAACAGGACAACAGTAAGTAAATTATTATTCTTCATATGTATGCATAGTATACGCTTTTGCACAGTGAAACCCGTCATGCTTGAGGCCTCAGTATTGAAACTGGACTCTGATACCAATTTGTCACAACCTTGATCACATATACATAAATATATATAAAAAATTTTTGGTATATACCATACATATAACAACAAAACCATATTAAAGTTCTAGTTCTTGGAGCATGGCCGTATGTCTAACCACATAGCTAGCCCTTAATGATTGCGGTAACATTAATAAACGATCTGAAATATTGTTGAATCGCATTACAGCTCAACATCTGGGAGTTACCAATGTTTTCGTTGTAATATTATTGTTTTATGAACCACTGACTCTACCGCAGTCCTAACCTTTAACCCACCCCAGTGTACAGTGACATTAAATGGGCGCGGGGTTTGGCGGTCCGGCCACAGCCTCTTCCGGCGCCAACTCCTCCCTGGTCTTAATGCATAGCAGGACAGGTGGCATGGTCCGTCCGTCAGGCCATGTGACACCTCGAGCTTAGAGTCCTCGGCCTTCTCGCTTTGATTTCCCGCTTTGTGTGGACGGTCATGATCTTGCCTGGGAAATAAAGGGTTGGGATTGCTTTCAGGGTTTTGGGTTGATACTTAACCCATCGGAGCAGCCTCAGGGTTTAATTGTTTACGCGGTCCATTCAGCTCTGCTTGGGTGCTCCAACACTGGTTCGAAACCCGTCACTGCCATTCCCACTACCTGCAACTTCGCCGGGAGCCATGAGGCACCAGCCACAAACTTACACAGGTAAATACATCGAGTGTCGATCTTAATGGTTGATAGGTTATGGTCTTATGAAGAATCGTAGCGATCTGTGGATAATCGCCCCTCTTTGTTGACAGTGTGCAGGTGAGATTGTTCAATTGCGGCTTCGATGGTGTCAAGGTAGCCAACCTCGACTATTCGGCCCTCTTCGGCGGCAAGAGGTAGGTTCTCCCTCTTTACAGAGTTTCTTTTTCATATACAAGCCTGAGTTCCTAGCCTGAGTTATTCATGTCGTTTTCTTTTTATTGCAGACCGCCATTCATATGCGGGTTTTCCTTGCTGCCATCTGCTGAGGTAGTCTTCCAAAAGGAAACCCTCACAGTTACGTTTTTCTTGCTTTTAATGTCTGGTTGAATGCATCTCCTGCCTGGTGAGTTTTCGTACTCGGCGGAGCTTCTGGATAGATTTAAATGTTTCATGGTTTAATGTATCATTTTGCCTTCGAGGCATACCCGAACTTGAACCACAGAATCTACTGTGTGATATACGGCATTGATCTTAACCGTAATGCTCGATTCGGGTTAGCAGTTCCAGACTTTACCTTTATTTAAGATTGTGGCTATTTATCTTTGTAACAGCACTGGTTACCCTCCCAGGGTTACGATCTTGTTAATATTTTTGCATATGATATATGGACATATTCCTTTGCCCATTCCTCAGGAACGGTTTACTTATGAACAGATGGTGGCTATATAAACCTGCGTGCTTAGCATTTGATTACAGTGCATGTTTAATTGCAGTGCATGTTTCAGTTAATTTGGTATTGAAGATTTCCTCTTATATTTTTATAAACAGCCGCTCGTCTCAAAGACGGCTGGGCTCATCTAATTACTCAGGTTGTACTACTGCTTTCGAGTAACTTATGTCGATATTTTATATGTTTCTCGCCTTAACCGGCTTTTGCAATGATTAAATGGTAGCATCATACTGCTCTTTTCTTACGAACGTTGAGATACACGCATGTTTAGAGTTTCCGTTCCTTCCTGGATAGCATGCACAGGGTTCTTGTTCTGAAATCGTATATTTCCTTTTATAGCTCATGTAAACTGATTTCGCTGTCATTGTGTTTACAACTATTATGTATTGAAGCTCTGTTGATAATTGGATATGTTATGCCTTCTTTCTGTGCAATCTGCATAGTAAATTTCATGTCTGGATTTGTCTGTTAAATCTACTATTTTCACAGTTTCCACATATTCCACGAGGGATTCTTCTCTTTCCCAACACTGGGATTTGAACCCGCCCACAGCTTGTGTTTTCTTCACGGCGCTGGGGGTTTCAGGCTCATTCTTGATGGTAGAATATATGTACAGTTCGTTTATATTCAATGTATGAGGAATAGTCTGTTTCGTTAAAAGCTTCTTCTTCATAAAACATATCTCTGTTTCTATGATTATTTTATGGCATATTTCTTTTCCTATAAACAGGCTTTTATTTTTCTACTGACAGCGGTGTAGTCTTATTAATAGCAGAACTAGTTTCCAATCATAACATCAACTAGTACTCGTACTTAGTCCTACATTTAAGCAGTTATACAAATACTATAACATCGACTAATACCCTGTCCTGTATTTAGTCTTACTCTTAAACAGTTATATAAATATTGTGATATCGACTAATACTCTGTCCTGTATTTAGTCTTACTCTTAAACAGTCATATAAACACTGTGATATTGACTAATACTCTGTCCTGTATTTAGTCTTACTCTTAAACAGTCATATAAATACTGTGACAGTCCTTAAAGAGGTAAAATACAGGTCTGGTTTAACTACTGTAGTTACTATAAGCTCCTCTTTAATTAAAAAGGACTCTGGGGTTTGAAATCGTACCTGGTTCACCAGAGTCATAAATAGATACTCAAGCAAGTCACCTGTGCTTCGAGTCTGCTCTGCCACCCATCCATGAGATCCCTTCATTCAATGGAAATCTCCCCCCGAGCCATCTTGCAGGCCTACAGCCCTCAACAAGATCTGTGCACTCTTGTGCCTGGTTATCTGGTCCTTACCAGACTTAACCAGTTGTTTTTCTTTTGTATTTTCCTTTTTCTTTCTTCTTCGAAAGATCTCTTCCGTCTGTCCCAACAGCACAAAACTTCCTCCCTACACCCAGGACTTTTCCTGTTTGGGAGGGCAGTTCCAATCATTTATTACAACTGATTTTCTTTCTTTGAAATCCACCTCCCAGAGGCAGCCAGCATTTCAAGAAAATATTTAATTTATTCAATAATGTAGTTTATCACAGTTTTGTTTCCTTTAACATAAACAACAACTACTATATTGTATTTTAACATAGTAAAATTCACATTTACATCTACTGGGGTCATTACATCTCCCCCTCCTGTGATTGGACATCGTCCCGATGTCTGTTTCCCTTAAACAAATTCGGGTAAGCTTCTTTAAGGAGTTCCTCATCCTCCCAAGTGGCCTCTTCAGGCCCATAATGCTGCCACTGCACCTTAGCTTGGAAAATAACCCGTTCCCGCAACTGCACTTCTCTCCGGTCGAGAATGGTCAGTGGTTCGACCAGAACCTCGCCTTCCGGCTCGACCTGCAAACAACACAGATTTAGTTATTTCCTTATTTAGGAATAAAGCTTATTTAGAATAACCAGATTTAATTCTTACCCGAACATCTTGCCATTGAATCACATGTTTAGGATCATAGACGTATTTTTTTAATACGGAAACATGAAAAACATTGTGGATCTTAATATGGTTTGGTAGGGCAAGCTGATAAGCTACTGGCCCCACTCTTGCCAGGATTTGAAAAGGTCCAAAATAGCGAGGTGCCAGCTTGGCACACCCAC
>APFE030459567.1:0-46314 GCA_000404065.3 Pinus taeda | reverse complement strand
GTTTTTGGGAAGCACTGTACCTCCAATGTTCCTACCTCTGTATGGTCCCGACAAGCTTTTGGCTAGGGAAAATTGCCTATCAGACTGCTCAGAAGGCGGCCTAAACAAAGAGCTTAAAAGACAGAAGAAGCCATATGGGCCTTCAGTTTCCTGTAGGCTTGTGGGGCCTTCTTCATTATTCGATTGTAGGACTGCTTTTGCCGAAGTAGGGAATGTGACGTCCCTACAATTATTTAAATTCCCCGCTCGACCTTTTGACCTAAATAATGTTGCCCATGATTTCACTATAAGTGTCAGAATAAAGTGTTCGCCGGAAAGAAAGATTTATTTGATGACTTGTTTCAAAATAAAAGTTCATTCCAGGAAGTCTTGTGAGAAGATAAGTCGAGGTTATCCCCAGATGACCTCAAAAGATTTTTGTTATTTAGAGAAAGAAGGCTAGCCAGTGTCCCTCTAGAAAAACTGTGACCGCTCGCCAGAGAGCCTACTCCAAGTGTCAGCCTCAACGGAAACTCCAGTACTTCCAAATCCAAATCTGACGCTGTCCAAGGAACACCCGAACGTTCTAAAAAGTCTGCAAGTGACCAAAGGAAAGTCGAAGAAGCAGCCAAGGATACTGCTCAGTCAAGTGCCATGTTGCAACTGCAAGTTATTGCTTCCCCACCAAGAAAAGTCCCTCCTCCCGTCACTACATCGTCACTCGTCACGACAGAGCTCGATAAAGAGTGGGAAAACTTCAACGAGCTAATCAGCCTTGAAGGGAAAGTCCCAAGAACGCATGTGAGCGATGCGCAGGTAACACAGGAAATGGTTTCAACCATGGTCGGTAGTGTCTCAGAAGCAGAACACAGTCATATCGCTCCGCCTTCTGAGCTCCTACTTAGTGTAGAGGAAATTCCCCCACTGGACGTGTTCTATAGTCCCCAACATAAAACAGTGGTGAGGAGACAAAGAAAGAAGAGAAAGCTGGAGAATACGCTGTCACAGGACGCCGAACATTTAGACGTCTTATGGAAAGACCCTAACAACAATCTGACAGAAAATCTCAGGAAGTTGTCTCAAATCGCAGGAGCATACGCTTCTGCGACTATCGACAAAGCGTCGGAAGTTCAACAACTGTTGAGGGAGCAAGAAAACCAGATATAACTACTATAACAACAACTACAACAGGCCAATGCCAGCAATGAAGTGTCTAAACAACTCTAGAAACTACAAGAAGACTTTCGGCAAATGCAGATAAGCTATCAGAAAAGCCTGGACAAAAAAGGAAAGCAGTTGCAAGCTTTACAAGAAATACACAAGGACGAGCCCAAGATTTCCGAATTCGTTTCAGAGTCTACTAGCTTAAATGAGCAACTTCTGCAGCAACAGGAAGAGTTGGGACAAAAGATATCGCAGTGGAGTCACTATTGTGAGCTGAGTGACAAACTCACCAATCAAGTGTCAGACCTGCGAAGTGACTACGACCAGGTTGACAGACGAGTGACAGAGTATATAGCTTGGCAGGATGGAGAGGAAGGGAAGAGAGCAAATGCATCCAGAATAAACGAAAGCCATAAATAATTGCTCTTCAACAAATGGGACGATCAAATCAAGCAGGCAGAATAGGTGGCAGAGGCAGCGGCGACACAGGCAAGTGTTCTTATAGAATGTGTAAATGAAAATTTACACAGAGCCAACTTAATCACAGAAACCACCCCGGGATACCTACCAAACAAGTCACGAATAGAGGCAGAATGGAAAGAGAAGGCGCAGGAAAAGGGAAAAGCCATCCAGGCTTTGAACAGACTGAATTGGGAGTGCTATTGGGTATACTTAGTCAAACCACACAGTCAATGGATGACTGTGAGATGCATCATAAACTCAGTAGAGAAAGTAGTGCTAGCTCTCATAGATTCCGTTTTCACAGCCCAGCTCAGCGCAGAAGTTGGCCAACCGACTCTTCTCAAATCCATGCTGAACACTTGCAGTTTCAAAGATCAAATTCAGAAGTAGCTTATTTTTAGTAGTTTGCTATTTCTTTTTGTTTAGATTAGAAAAAGGACGGTCATTTGAGAACCGTATCCTACAATTTTGTAAAAAAACTATTATTAGATTTAGGAAGTAGTATTTTAACCATTCTCATGCATTTAGAGAAGGGTCCAGAGATTTGTCAAAAACTTATCCTCAGAACATGTACTTCTGCACCCTCAGAGGAGGTTTTGATGAATGGATGGATCGAGATTTATTTTTACTTGCATTTTAATATCTGCTACTGATGTTGCACTTCTGTACTCTTAGTAGATTTTTAGAACAAGCAAAGATAGGTCGTTTTTTGCTTAAAGCTTATGGGTAGAACTAGTCATAAATGATACTTCTATCTCTTGGAAAATGTCTGCTTATACTCTTTAAGTGATTTACAGTTTCAGTTGTTTATATGTTACTGCATGAATATATGGGTTATCATTTGGCACTTTTGTACGGTGGAGTCATATTGTTTATGCGTGACATATGAATGGCTTATTATGTGATATACAATTCGCAACTGTTTTGCCTAACTTCTTATGCAAAGTGGTTTATCTCAAATGGTTTCTTTTCTTATGATAGCTGAATGATCTTTATTACTAGTTATTATTCGAAATCTTTTTAGATCGCATAATGGAAGATATACAATCCCAGGTTAGAATAGATTTGATTTGTTGTTTCTCATTAGATACAATAGTATAGAGTAAAGTTAAAGAAGCTGATTTAGATTAGCTTTAAAATACTCTCAGATCAGCATAGTTCAACTCTATACACACACACACACACCCAAGATCGGGAAACTGGTCCGTTATCCCTAGTCGGACCCGCTATACCAAACGGATAAGGAGCTGCCAACCAAGGTCTGGACTGGGTGGGTATCCCCCTTGTTGTCGACCCGATTTTCGGGGCTTCAACACTGCAATAGCCCCTGAGCAACTGGATCACTGTCCTGTTGACCATTTCTGTCTGGCCATCTATCTGTGGATGAAAGGCTGTGCTTTTCTTCAGTCTAGTGTCCATTAGTTCCCACAGACTCGACCAAAACTTCCCAACAAATCGGGTGTCTCGATCAGATGCAATGGAAGTGGGTAATCCAAAATGAACCCATACATGTTGAAAGAACAACTTTGCAGTTTGTTCATCTATAATCTTGTTATTACAAGGTATCAAAATACACATTTTGCTAAACCTATCCACAACAACATATAAATAGTCATGACCTTTCCTAGATTTCGGCAGTCCTCCAACAAAGTCCATGGAAATACTTTCCCAGGGATGAGAAGGAACTGGTAATGGAGTGTACAAGCCTAGTTTTCTATTGCTAGGCTTGCTTTTAGCATTGGTACACCCTCTTACATATCTAGAAAATGTCTCATTCATTTTTGGCCAATAACAAAACCTTTGCAGCTGTGCAACTGTTTTACTTACCCCAAAGTGACCTGATATTAAAGAAATGTGTGCTTCCCAAATTATCTTTACTCTTTCAGTTTGAGGAATCCATAGCTTCCCACAATGATACAAGGGTTGGTCCTTAATATGATAATCCAATTCTTCTACTTGTTTTCCTTGACTTAAAGTTGCATATACATATTTGAAATCAATATCTTGAGCATATTGTTCAATGTAGCTCTCAAGTAGTACTGAATTATTCTTAAGTATAGTGGATGCATTTATAATAGGTCTAGAAAACATATCTACAACTTTATTGTGTATTCCCTTTCTATATCTGATGACTAAATAAAACTGTTGTAGAAAACCCGTCCACCTATAGTGTCTTCATTACTGCAACTTAGTTTGGTAGTGTAGATATTGAAGTGGTTGATGATCAGTATGTATGACTATCTCTTTGCCCATTAAGTAATGTTTCCACTTTTTCACACTATGTACTAATGCATACAATTCTTTATCATATGTTGGATAGTTAACTACTGAAGAATTAAATGCTCAAAATGATAACATATGGGTTTACCGTATTGTATTGACACTGCTCCCATGGCATAGTCACTGGCATCTGTTTGGATCTCAAATGGTCTTTGAAGATCTGGCAGTGCTAGTACTAGTGTTGTACTAATCTTTTCTTTCAAGGTGTCGAAGGCTTTCTGCTGTTTGCCTCCCCACTAAAACACCTTTTTCAATCCTGTCAAAGCATGTAAGGGAGCTACAATTAAGGAAAAGTTAGAAATGAACTTTCTCCAATATTGTCCTGCTCCTATGAAGCTTCTCACTTCTGTAGCAGATTTGGGTTTAGGCCAGTTTATAATGACTGCAACTTTAGAGGGATCTATCTTCAATTCACCACCTCCTACTATATGTCCCAAATAATTCAAAGATGTTTTGCCAAATTGACATTTTCAGAGTTTAACGTAAATTTTTTCTGTTTTCAAAACATCTAGTGTCTGCTTAACATGCTTTAAATGTTCTTCCCACATTTTGCTAAATATAAGAATGTCATCCAGATATACAATAACAAAATCATCAAGAAAAGGTCTGAGTACATCATTCATTATTCTCATGAAAGTAGCAGGAGCATTAGTTAAGCCGAAAGGCGTAACCAACCACTCATACAATCCCTGCCCTGTTTTGAAAGCAGTCTTCCATGCATCTTGTTCTGCAACTCTGACCTGATGATATCCACTATGCAAGTCTAACTTGGAAAAATAAACAGCTTCCTCTAACTGATCTAGTAGATCATCCATGCGAGGAAGGGAATAATCATTTTTTATCGTTATCTTATTCAGTGCTTGGTAATCAATGCACTTTCTCCGCAAGGCATCTTTCTTTCTCACCAAAACAATTGGTGACCCACATGGTGATGTGCTAAGTCTGATGAACCCCTTCTCGAGCAACTCCTGCACCTACTTCTTAATTTTTTAATTCTCTAAAGCATACAACCTGTACATCCCAACGTTAGGCAATGGGGCATCTTGCTGCAAATTAATATCATGCACTATTTCCTTTTTGGGTGGCAAACCTTTAGGTTCTTGAAACAAGATATCATACTCTGAAACAACTTTTTCTAAATCAGCTTGTTGTTTAGCATCACAGCCCTCAAATACATTGGTTTTATCAGGTTTCTTTTTCCTTTACAACCATTAGTAGAAATTGTTTGCATGAATTTACAATTCGTTTCATCTACCCTGAGTTTATGAGAGTATAATTATTTCTTGAGCTTATGAGCTCTTACAAAGTATTTGATTCCATCTTTAACAAGTAGATACTTGTTCTCAACTCTATAGAAAATAGCTTTTCTATCATACAAGTAGGACTTTCCTAAAACAATTCCACATATATCTAAGAGGAATTATATCTAACTCACCTCATCTACAAATGTTGACGCAAAAGAAAACTTAAGTTAACATTGTCTAGTCACTTGTAAGTTGTGCTTTATCAACTTAACCAACCTAATGGGTATGGTTTTCTTGTGAGGTGTAGTTAGTAATCCCAACTTCTTTACAATTTCTTCAGAAATTAAATTTACTTGTGAGCCACTATCAAACAAAGTATCAATCTTTTGATGTTTGGAAACAACTTGAATATGGAAAAGCTCATGTCTTTTTCTCTCATTTTCTTCATCATTAATAGATTGTGCAGAATTACGAGTAGATGCTTCAGAATTTTTACCTCTTATACCTGTGGCTACAATGGTTGTTTCATCTCCTGAGTCCAACCCCAAATATTTTTGAATAGCTGCATCAGTCTTCTTCTTCTTGCCCTCGAACTTCTTAGGTCTTAGCTTCGGATGTAGAATCCAACAGTGCTCATCATCATGCCCATGTTTTTTACAGTGAGTGCATGAGGATTTTGTCTTTTGTGCAATATTGGCCTTCCTTTCTTTCCATTTCTATTTTCTTTTCTTCGTATTATTTCTTGCAATGGGTTTGGATGATCCCCCAACTTCTAAGTTCCCATTCTTTCATCTAGCTTCTAGATGCGTAGCTTGAACAGATACCTCCTCTATACTAGTGGGATTAAACATGAGGATAATATGCCTCATGTAGCTACATGTACCACCAATGTACTTCAACAGAGTCTCAGGTGAGTCTAATGAAATTCCTAGATTCAAATCTCTCTTCCTAAATTCTTCGGTGTAACCCTATACACTTTGCCCTTTCAATTGGCAAAGAGTTTTCCAGTTTATCATGGCTTGCTACATGTAAGCTAGTGGATAGAACTGTTTTTTGATTGCAGAAACAAATTCACTCCGGACAGAAAGAATCTTACCATGTTTCTTCATGTTAGCTTGTGTCCTACCTTCCCACCATACCAAGGCAGTGCCTCCGAGGTGTAGGTTGGCCAGCTAAATCTTACTCTTGTCTGAGTCAATACACTGCACTCTACAATAAACATCAATTTTTCTGATCCAATTATCCAGCTTCTCTACATTCAACTGTCCATTATATATGGGTAAATCAAATTTAACATCTAATTTAATCAAAGATGTCTTCTTTTTATGTTTAGGGCTATTAGGAGGTGTGAGAAAGCTTTCTTCTTTCCCTTTCCCTTTTGAGTGGTCATAGAGGAGAGATTCTTCTTCTCCTTTATCTTGATTGGGGCCTGATGAATCTTCATATTTATGTTTCCTAAAGTCCTTATACATTTCCTCTACCATGGACCTCATGGCCAGGAAACTATCTATGAATTGAGGGTCGGGCCCCAAGGGACTTTCCTCTGACATTTTCTTCTAAGGTTAGACTCTTCCAATCTCTGGGTTAGTTTCAACCAACTCTCCTTCTCCTAATTTAGTCTTTGATCTAGTTAGCATTCAACAACAAAATCCAACACAAGCTTGTCTAACCTTAAACAACCTAGGAGCTCTGATACCACTTGATCTGAAAATCACTCACGAATGAGCTCAGTTAATTAATGAAGGTATTACAGACCCATGTGCTGGGGTGTGTCTATGTTATTTTAAGAAATGGATCAATAAGATTGCGAAATACACAGACGCTTGAAACAGTAAGAGAAACACAGTAAGCAAATATAAAAACACAACAAATTTAATAAGGAGTTCACCCAATCCTCCTGGGCTACGTCTCCTGGTCCAGCCTTCAGTGGTGGCCTTTAATATTGTCTCTTAAAGCAAAGATTTTAAAATAAGGAGCTCAATTTGAGTCTCACTTAACAGATGATGATCAGTAGGGTGGTACTTGGATTCCCCAAGCCTCTAGAGTACACAGACTGCCCCTTACTAGATCTCGACCTCAATTGGTCTCAATGGTATGAGCCCAATTTGGTGCTCAATACCTAACAAGTATACATAGAGGAGTTGCTTGAACCTCTCAAGCCTTCTCTGGAGTTCACAGACTCTTGGACTCTCTTTGTCTTTGTCTACTTAATGCTGCCTTTGCTCTACAGGTCATCTCGACTTCTCTGTTCTTTGCAATTCGCTTCTTTCTCTCCTTCTGTTCCCCCCATGTTCTTTGTCTGTTCATGGCTTAAAGACAATCTGCTCCCTGATTATTCATTTCCTCTTCTCGGCTCTCTGGATCACCTGCCTCTATCCACTGGAATTCCCCTGCTCTGTGTCGTCATTGATATGTAACGTTGCACAAAGAGGTGGCCACTTATCGCCTTAACGAACTAAGTGTCAGTTTTCTTTTGAACGGTCATTATTTCCATTACTTTAGGATTTTCCCACGAAACTGATCCTTCTGCCAGCTCATCGGTCATGCCGAACCTCAAATATTCATGTGCCTCAGTCTATTTTCCTGTTCAATCCGGTCATCTATCGGGTTAATTCTCCACTGTTGATCTGGAGTCTCCAGATCCTACGGTCTCTGTCTATATCGCGCGGGTAAGTTGCTCGACCATTACTCACATGATGTAAGTGGTTTTCTCTCTCATCCGCTGGACATGCGTCGCCCAGTGTGTGGCATCATGCTAAACTCAGCCAAAATCGCTTACCACTCAAAGTGTATGCGATATCCTGCCGATTTTGGGCGTGAGACCTGCCTTATGACGTTTTCCGCATGGTTTCCTATTTTCCCTCATGACTGAGTGCTCAAGGCTTTCCTTCTCTGAGGGTTTTGTCCTGCGATACGCAATTAATGCTAATCGTGTATCAGAAACTGCCTCTGTTTCTGGATCTGGGCTTCTGATTGCCAATTTGCGTCCATGTGCGGTCTCCATGGGTCAACGGTCAACGTGCTTTGACTGAGGGTCCTCGTTGTTCTGTGCAGGCCACAATTGCCATTGTCCAAAGGTCATTTCTAATACTTGTTATTCATAAGATTTGATCTGACATAATTTTGAAACATTCATGAGAAATGTTTAAGGATCCAATTCGGATCAACAACAGACGAGGTAGTGGAACCCAAGTGGAGGTGATTACAGTGTTGGGGATGTGTAGAGGATAACATGTTAAAAGATTGCCCTCACATGTAGCAGAAAAAAAAGTTGTATAATGTCCAAGAGGCAATAATAGTGAATGATGTGGCTCAAAGAACACCTTAGATTTATGTAGCATTCAACAACATACAATAAGATAATCAAGCATCAATGATCAAAATGGAAGGTATGGTTTCCATCCATCTATCTTAATTTTAATTAATCTAGGTTCTAACTTAAGTTATGCCAACCCCAAAATTATATAGGCATGTGCCTTACAAAGGAAACAACATGCCAAATCGTGGTTGGTCCAGCTAGAAACAAGAGTCAAAAAGAGAGTTATTTATTTGTTGGAGTCATTCCACCTAGAAATAAGCAACATGCCAACAAAAGATGTACTTAATAATTTTCCAGTGGGTTGATATTATACCTTGATTAACATGGATTGACTAGCATCCCACAAGACCAAAGTTCACTATTATGGTTGAAAAAATTACAAATTTAAAATATGCAATTATTTATGCTTGGAAATCAAAGGAAATTACTATAAATTGTGAATTTAATGCTTTTTAGACAAATTGGAGTAGTGGGAAAAGTTCTAAAGTGAAGATACTTATTTGAGGAGCTATAAAAACTTGTTGTAAAATACAGCTTTAATGACGTAAAAACTTGTAATTATGCATATCCGCAACACCAATGGGTAGATACAATTGTAAAATAATGTGTAATGGAAACTTCTCTCCAATATTGATTATACCATAACACTTATTCTCAATATTTTAGCTTGCTAAAATTATGTACCAATAAAAACCAAGCAAACTTCATAATCTAACTGCTAAAGATAAAAATAATTTTTATTTTATTTTTGAATTTGAAGTGGTTGTTGTAATATATCGATGCCCCTTGGAGTCTCACCTCTGGTCATAGTGTGAAGTAACTATCTTATCAAGCTGCTATGGAGGCTTTGTTTTAGGGAATGAGTTTGGTCCTTTCGAAAGTCACTCTCACTTTTTCTTAATTCCTTTTGAATACTTTCGAATCTACCTAGAAGCAACCTTTCCTTGAATGATGTCTCTAATGTTCATCCCTTGTGTGTTGAAAATTATGAAATTTGGAAGACTAGTGAAGCTTTCTCACAAAATGGTTCAATAGATTGGATTGACTCTACTTTAAAAACAAAACAAAAAACTAGTGGTGTTCCCCCCTATTTGTTCTTCTCCACATAATTACATAGTTCCTCAATAGCAAGGAGTGTTAATATTCAAATAACTTTATTTATATTTCAAAGAATTAGAATTAAAATTCCCAAATCACATAAAAATAGAAAATATAGAAGCAATATCCACTCCACCAATTCATGAAATTACACAACGATTTGTAATAAAACCAAATCTTTATTGTTATAAGAGTTGCCTCAAATGAAAAACCATTGACAGATGAGGAGAGCCTAGACTTAATAGAAAAAATTCTAATAGCTAGTTAATGTCTAGTCACACTCTCCATCATAAAATATTGCTAGTCTTCCAAAAGTCAAGATAAATTTTTAATTCTTGAAAATATTACAAAATAATTTATTTTTTCCCTCAAGGGGCCAAATTGACCTAGTTTCCTCAAGGAGGGACCCAAATTCCCTTTGAAAATGAATTTTGGTGGTCAATAGTCAATAAAGTAGCATTATCTCTCCAATTTCTACCTTGCTTTGTCTATATTCCACTTTGAATTGCCTAGAAGGAGGTGGTATGAATTGCTACAATGGTTTGATTTGGTCCCTTGAAGAATAAACTTGTTATAACAATTATTTCGTTGGTCCATCACTTAATTTCTTGGTCCATGGTGGGTAAAACGACTAGTTGAATCATCCCCAATAACTACTTTGACCCTAAATGACTAGTTCAACTAAACATTATGTTGATTTTTCCTCTTGCATGTTTGACTTGGTCACCCTACCACTAGATATCTAACATCCTAGTTGATTTGACAATTCCAAAACCCAATTTTTGTTTTATATGTCTTGATGTGTACTAGGTCTATATCTATTTTTCTACATTATGTAGGGTATTTACACTTCATCACCTTGTATGCCACCTCATCATGCCCCTGTTTTGGGTCTCCTAGAAACTTTTTTCTTACCACTTGACCAAGTTTGACCAAGTTGTAAGGAGTGCT
The DNA here is from genome assembly GCA_000404065.3 of Pinus taeda. Lineage (NCBI taxonomy): Eukaryota > Viridiplantae > Streptophyta > Pinopsida > Pinales > Pinaceae > Pinus > Pinus taeda. The sequence goes on along the minus strand of APFE030459567.1, from coordinate 35,817 downwards.
ACTAGTGGTGGGGTTATCTACAAGCCTAGAGGACCATTATAATATGATTACGTATGGATTTTGGGGAAGGCATCTAATAATCAAGTGGAGATTTATGCTCTTCTCTAAGGTTTAATACTAGAAGTGTTAGTCTTGATTAGCCTTCTCTCATTATAATAGGTAATTCAAACAAACACAATCAAGCACCTTATTCTTGGAACCAGTCCTTCAAAAGGGAGGCTTTCACATTTGTATAAAAGAATCATAAATCTCCTAGCTTCATTCTCAAATATTCAAGTCAAGCATGTATTTAGATATCTAAATCATGCCCCGGACAAATTAGCAAACCAATCTATACAATCAACCCTTGGAACCATGTCAACAAATGGAACTTAGTAGGACACCCGAATTCCATAAAAAATGTGGATGAAAATTAAAAAAGGTGACAAGAGATTTATGGTTGTTGCATGCAGTGATCATGGAAACACTTGGATCAACCATGGAACCAAATCATTATGTTAGCCAAATTTCATTTGTGCTTTAGTGGTGACACATTGTTATAGCACCATTTACCACTCTTGGTAGATCTAATGCTATGGTTATGGCCTATAGCAACCCTTCCTTTCCAAACTTGGTCCAAAATCTAAAAAGCAATGTTTTATTTCCTATACGCTACTTTTCCCTGTGTTAAAAGTGTGTACACATGGGTCAGCATATACCCAACCCGCGTATATGTGTTAAAACACTTAAAAATAATAAATCTCCTTAATTTAGGGTGGAGTTTACGGGTTTTACCTGTTACTCACCTATTGCAGCCTGTGACCCAACTATTTCCCAACTGAAAAAGTAAAAATAAAACAAACAAAACAAAACACTAATTTGTAGAAGTATAATAAACCTCCATGGGAAGGCCTAAGGGGAGAAGAGATGAGATATTGATATTATAGTTGATTGATCCCTTATCGAGTCTAACGAAATCTGTGTGCCTCATGCACTCCCCAAGCTTTAGGAAACCGTTGTTTCCTCTTTTGAGATATCCTTCATCCCTCTTGTGATATCCTTGTGTATGTTGATGGAGGAAGGTTGCTGAGGCTGGGACAAGATGGATCCGGAGGACAGTTCCTTTTGGAGATGGAGGAAAACTCAAGTTGTAGTTCTCCATCTTTCTTGTATCTTATATCAATAAAGAAATCTTGTTCTGTTCCTGGTATTTATTGTGTTTATGCATTGATCCATGTTGAAATTTGTGTATAAATCTAATATTAATGCATAATTGTTCATTTGCTTATATGACCTAATGTATGTATCATGAATATGCTTTATCTTACTATTTTTGTATATACTTTTCTTGGATAACTTACAGGTTTCAAAGGCATCAAAAGAAGTAGAGGGTTTGAACCTGTTAGGTTCCTATATCAATAGGAGTCATAATTTTGAATGACTGAGATTAAACCTTGTAATATTGTACATAACTTTTCTTTTGTAAATGTTTTCTATATTCAAAAAATTAAAAAATGTAAAGAGGTTATGTCCTAAAAGAATAATCAAAGGACAAAAAAAAGAACAAAAAGGTCAAAAAAGATGAAAAATATGAACCCAAAGAAAAGAAAAAAGACCATGAAAGTGAGCAAGCCAAAATGCCACTACTATTTACTTTTTGTGCATAATAAATGATTGTGTGCAGTTTGTAATCCTTGCCACAATCCATGATAGTAAAAATGTTTAAACTTGGCTATTTCATGTTTTCAATTTCATGTCTATAGATAGAGAATAAAAATCTGGCCAAATAGTATAACCTTGGCAGATAATTAGATAGGTAGAGTAAATAAAAGGAGCTCAACTGTTTAATCTGAGCCCTTGGATGTAATAAGGTTAGATTTAGTTAGTTTACTATTGTAAAGAGAAGGAAAAATATTTGATAAGGGTTTGCTAGCTTAAATGCACCCTAATAAAGTGAAGCAAAAATGGTAGGAAAACTATGATGATTGGTTAGACAAAAGCATATTTGTCATTCTCATCATAAAAGTTCCAAATATGAATGAAAAATCAAGCATACAAATGGATTTCAAAGTCAATTAATTAACTTCCTCAATTCATTTCACCTTTTACTTGACTAATTTCCCATAATAAAGTTCGAAGTGCTCAAAAACCTTTAAGTCAAAGAGACTCAGAGCATTTCTCTGACTTTTGAAGGGACTGGACCCTCAACACAATGACTTATGGATGTTAAGTACTAAATCCCCTCATAAAAGTTCATCCCCCCCTTCAGTTCATTCATTTTCCTAAATAATGTTCCTTTCCAAAGGATAAAACACTTTTGCCTAGGAAAAGCATTTCCCCCCCACATAAAGCATTTTCATATCAAAAACCCACCAAAACACATTACCCTAAGTATTGATGTTAATATGTGAAAAGCATTTAAATCACAAAAAAGCATTTTGTTAGTGTGTTGTGTCCGTCCCTTTTCCACCCATTCATATTAATTACTAATTTTATTATATTAAAATCCCGATAATAAAACCCATTTCCCCTTATATATATAGCTCCTATGTGTTAATTAACCCTACACCCTAATTTAACTATAAACTATTATTCTTGCCTAAAAACCCTGACCAAACCTACTAACTAATCGATCTGTGATTATGTTAGGCAAAACCCTGATTAAATATTTTTCTAGTCATCTTGATGGCTTAATCCTGCCTTAACCCATCATTAGCCCAGATACTACCACACTTAAGTGACCATCGATTCCCCCACTAGCCTCCATCTAGCTTTCCTGCCCAATCACCGTGCAGTTGTCTCCCTCCACATCCAATGACCCTTATCCATATCAGGCCAACCCATTCGTCAAACGATACCCATCCGAAAAAGTGGTTTTCTGCCCAGCCCACGATGCTATGTGTCGTTCAATGAGTGGAATCGAGTAGCCCCTCCTAAATACCACCGAGAAACCAAAAGTGGTGCGATAGAAACCATTTACTTCCCATCCGCTACACGAAAAAACGGCCATTGTTCACCCCATACCCACCAAAACTGGCTTCTCGCGCATAAAAGCCAAAAAAACCCCAAATCATTTGTTTTCTCTAAATTTTCAACTGTAAACCTCTGAATGCATGCACGCCACCTGTGAACGTCGAAGCCATAAACCCACTTCCAATTACACTCCAAAGATGTCACAGGACACCCAATTAGCTTTCCAGCCTACACAGAGCCCTTTCGACCATTTCCAGTCACTAACCGTTGTTGGGTGTGGAGCATGATTATCTTCCTAATTTAGAGGTCTTTGTTTCAGCCAGATGTATACCCCAGGAAGATTGTACACCCCTCCATGTGGTGGGGTGCGGAGGGGACTTGTCCCCCCCGCAGGGGCTTGGGGGGGCCCATCCCCCCCGGCTAGGGGGTCCAAAGGCCAACGATCCCCCGACGAGGGATTCGGGGGAAACACCCCCAAAGCTAAAAACAGATGTAAAATTTCCTTGTAAAAGTATAGTAATTTCTAGTCAATCTGGGCCATTCAATAGGTGGATGATCTAATGATAGAATTTATGTTTAGTTTAGATTTGTTTGCCCTAGAAGGCAACCCCTCTCTTTGTATGAGAGTATTGTATTGAGGCTGTTGAATATATGTATATTCTCAGAGTGAGAAACATACAGGTGAAACTGTGAGAGAAAATAGAGGATATTATAGTGGATCTGTTGTAGGTTGTGTCTCTTCATTTTGCTGGATAATAGAAAGGAAGGACTGGCTGTTCGGGGTGGACGTAGCCCAAACTGGGTGAACCATGTATATCTGTGTCTCTCTGGTTTTATGTGTTTTTGTTTTTCCGCATATTATATGTCTTGCATTTCTCTATCATATATAATATTTTTCTAACAACTACCCTATTCAGAACCATTTTATCCCATTTCCAGTTATTTAAACCAGTGTTCACCCACTACCCTGTCAAATTCAAGCAAACTAGTTACTGAGTTTTTTTAGTTAAGATGAAAAATTAATCAAAGAAGCTCAAGGACTCAAACCTACTCCATATTGAACACCATTTCCCTATAAATACAAACTATCCCCCCTACTCAATCCACAAGAACTAAGAATGGCTACCCCAATTGCCATGGATGTAAGACCTGTCACCACTCCCCATCTAGACCTAGACCACCTCCACCTGGCTGACAAAGATTTCCAGATAAAGGACACCTCTGTCCAAGAATCCCCGCTCAAAGTATACTATCAAAGTAGGGATAGATACTTGAAGCACACTGATGAAATTAGTCTATGGGAGTCCAATTTACCTAAGTACCAGTTCCCCAGAGTCCACATTTTCCCAGAAATTGTACATTATTGCCATGCCAACTATGTCCCCAGTCAAAGAGTAGTCATGTCCCCTAACCAGGCTATACTTTTCACTGTCACTACTGAATCTATAAATGAGATGTTACAACTTCAGCCTGGCCAAAACTTGACCCCTCTTTCAATTGGAAGCTTATTAGACCAGCTCCCCAAGCTTACCACTACAAAATTAGCTGAGATGTTCCAAACCTTAATAAGAGAAGAAAGACATATCCCAAGGGATACTCCTTCATATGTAGCTGCTATTTTTTCCCCATTGGGTCAGAACATTGTAGCCATGATATCTAGTGTCCTAGGTTATACCACCAGTGAATACATTGATGAGATTTTCCTATCCTTCATGTCCATTTATACTCCAGAGCAACCTCCTATTGTTATCTATGACTATGCCCATTTTATAGCTGATAGGATGCATGACCAGTTCCTCAGATTAAATAATGAAAGAGTTTTTTAGTATTACTCTATTTTGTATCACCTTTTCTATATTACCAGTCAGACAAGTTTCCATTCACCCTGCAGAAGCTTGATACAAAACGTCAGCCCAGATCAGTCATTTTCTGGACTCCATTGATCCACAAATATCAATCCCCATATTCATATGCTGACTTCATTGACCTATTTGTGCATCCAATTGTGACAATGTTGATAGGAAGCCCTCCTCCAAGAATCAGTTCAGACATAAAAAGGGTCCTGCAATTGTCAAAACAGTCCAAGGTAGGTGATTGTTACTTGTCCGAAAACCATATCGAGATCAAAATCTATGGTTGCATGTTGGCTCCATACAAGCTCCCAAAATATCTCCCAATGAGCTTATTTACTTTAGAGTACTACAGGCAGATTATCAGTGTAGATGAAACTAACTTTGTCAATGCCAAGAAGAAGACCAACTTCAAAATAAAATACCAACTAGGCCCCTTCATATGTAACTCTAGGGAAGTAGGCTGTGAAGTAGATTTGATATTACAGAGCATGAAATTCCAAAGAAGTTTTGTTTGGAGATATGACCCTTTGGAATTCATTACCAAGAAGAGACAAAAGGTCAAGCTAGGACCTTTTATTCATCATCCCATACCTGAAATTGAAGCCTAAGCCAACCAATCAGAATGGGTGGAAGGAACCTTAATTGATCAAGACAACACCAAAATAGACATAGAGAATGCTCTCATTAACCTAGAAAAACAACTAAATGAGGGTTCTTTCCTGCAGGTTCTAGAGAAATCAGAAGGGCCAGACTAATCAAACATGCTAGACCAATCAGATATACTAGAGAAATCAGACAGACCGGAGACAACCATGAGCACCCCTCTAGTTGTACAGACTCCTCTAAATGAGGAGAAAAGCCTAAATAGAAATAGGGAGGGGGCCACCACTTCAGCAAGAGAAACTTCACAAGCTTATGCAGAAACAAGCCAAGTCAAAAAGACAAAGAGTGAATCCTGTATCTGAACAACAATACACAGAGGAGACAACAGAGGTCACTGGTACAGAAGGAAATAGGAGTAGGCTTGCCACTCCATCTGGAGGCATACTAGATCCTTCCACATCACAAACTCAAATGTTGGAAAGGCAACAAGGTATTGAGGTATCTTCCTTCAGAATGCCCGCAGATAAGGACTAAGATATTAAGGAAAGATACAAAGAGATCAAAGCTAGAAATGAGAGGCTTAAGGCCCAAACATATGCCCAATATCTGAAAATGACCCCTACTAATCAAATAAGGCTAATGACAGGCTTTGATATCAAAGATGGAAAATGCATATTACTTTCATCAAGCCAACCACTTAGCAGTGAAGAGCAGCATCAAATTTCAAAAAGCTAGATTTTGAAGTACTGGCAAGGGATATTCATCCCATTGACTAGATTGAACTACACAGGCAAACATGGGAGATGATATAATCCACATTAATAGGGAAGGTCGTTGTTTCCCACCAATTACATAACTCCCTAAACAATATATCAGCACAATTTCAGTTGGAGAAGGCCTCCTCACAAGCCAAGGATACCAGAATCAAGTCCTTATAGGACTTAGTGATTGAATTGGGACACGATCCCAAGGATGTAAAAGTTATAGAACAGATGATTAAAATGAAAAATGAAGATATTGTTTCACTTAAGAAATAGCTTAAGATACCTCAGCTACATCACCCACAGACAAGGGAAGTCCTAGAAGCACATCAAGGACATGAAGAGCTCATGGACTTGGTTTTGAAGCTGAATGATCAACTCAAGGAGACAGAGAAGGAGTTGGACACTTTAATTCATTCAAAGCAAAGTAACTTGGCCACAACTTCTAGAACTATCATCCCCACAGTATCTATAGTAGCTCCTTCCACATTGGCAACATGATTAGCACCCATAGCTCCACCTGCCATAGCATTACAAGTAACAACTGAGCCTACTGCAACAACAGGTACACCAACAAATAAAGTAGCAGAACTTGTGAAAGCCATGGAAGATATGTCTGTCCAAGATACAAAGCTGAAAAGGTTAAAGGAGAAGCTGGCAAGTTTGGAAACTAACTGCAAACTTTCCTAACTTCAGTAGAAAGAAGAAAAGAAGAAGGCCCAAAGAATGGGTGAGAGAATCAAAATCCTAGAGAAGGATTTAACACTACAGAAACCACTAGGAAAAACCAAAGAAATGCTCTGGGCCAATATCATTGACTATGTCAATGATATTTGGCCATCAATCTAGGTAATCTTTGAGCAGATAGAATTAGTAAAGATAGCTACTGAAGCTATCCAGAAAGTAAAAAAAGAACTGGGGGATAAACCAGAGGATGCCAGCCGACTCATCCACTTCCTAATCAGAAAGAATAGATATGAGCTCCATGAGCTTAACATAGAAGATAGGACTGAGGTCATTCTTGATATTAGGAAGGTTCTTTCCAAAAGAAACCTTATGCTGAACTTAGAAGAAAAATGCCACAACATGTAGATAGCCATTGATAGGTTCATGGCTAAGTTTCATATTTTGAGGGATAAGGGTATTCCCAGTCCGATGGTCATCAATGACAAACTCATGACCCAGCTGGACTATGTAGATAGACTAAGAAGATTGGATAAGGAACAAGCAAGTTCTTCAGCCATTAAAGCCCTGCCAATAGGCAAAGTGTTATATGAAACATTGGAGAACTTGTTTTTCCTAGAGTAGGAGGTGAAGAATTTGTTCCTCACCAAGCCAAGTTTTGTAAAATACACAGAGGCAGATGAAATATACAGAAGGATGGCGAATGTAAAATTACCTGATGTGGAATGGTGGGAAAAAATGGTAGATTTACTATGATAAATTTACATCAAAAAGTTATTGCACAGTAAATGAAGGCAACCAGTTAAAACATGTAAAATTAGAGCAACAAGGTCAAAGAGTATCAGTTGAAAGATAAAAGTAAAGAAGATTCTAGCATAGAAATGCTACAAATATCAGCCAGCTTAAAGGGCTCCAAACTCAACTAAAACATCTAGCAACACCACAATAAAAGGGACAACATGAAATAGTTCAACATCTATCTCTATCTTCATGCAAGAAGATATTTATCTTTCCTAAATTAAATCCCAATTTGTTTTGAGATATTTTGTAAACAATTTTGTATATATACTTCATATTTTGAAGTATGTGGTGGATTGCAATACATTTCTATAGACTTTTTCTCTCAAATCAAAGTTCTATTGTATCAATGACTGGATTGGCTTACTGGATCAAAGAATAAATATCAAATATTTTACAGGATTCTTGTGTAAAGCGAAATACAAATAAGTATTCTCCCATTTTCAATGTTGTTTTTCCTTATGTTTTTTTTTCCATAATCTTTTGTGTAAATTTCTAAAATCTAAATGTATAGCCGGGAATGATATTTTAGAAATTGCTTAAATGCACTCTGTCTTGACTCTTATGCATGATTGTATGTTTTATTCACAAATCTTAGTTAAGGAATTCTTGATTGCTCCTTAGTTTAGATAACCCCTAGCCATCTATAGAAAAGGATTCTTAATTTCCCTTTGTTCATGATCATCCTCTGCTCTTCATTCTAATCCCAATCTAAGGATTCTTAAGTGCTCTTTCACCCTTGTTAGAATTAATTCACCCATTAGGCCTAAAGATTTGCATTTTTCTTTGCTAGCCTTCCCTGTGAACATTCCCTTTAATGATCTAGTCTAGTTATGCTATCCATTTGTTGACTCCATAGCCTAATGGCTTGAAGACCTATCTCTATCCATCTGCTTCAAGAATTCCACCACTCAACCTTTAATTCAAAACCAAAATCCCAACGAACATTAAGAACTAACCTGAAATCCCATAAAAATAAACCTAAATTATATAGAGAGAGCCCTCTCTAGACTTAGGTTTGCTAGATCCTAAGCCTAAAATATTGGTTTGTGGTTACCTCGGTTTATTCCTCCTTCTGATAACTTCTAAGGAAAATTCTGAGTGATAACATAGTGGCGACCATACTGGGGACTCAAATCCTCAGTCTAAATAAACCTTTGAGAAAATTTCAAATCCTTATTTCAAGCCTCTTGAAGGGTTCATTAGAAGTTATTTACAAAATTTCACAAAATAGAAAGTAATTAGAAAAGCTTGAAATTATGGCTTCACGGAGAAATCACTATACTAGGTCTAATCCAGATCCAAACCCTGCCCCAGTAGTGGATAATCCCAACCTAATTTCGAGAAGACCCAAAATACAAGAAAGTTTAGTCAGTCCAACACCTTCAATCAAAGCAGATTCATGCCCTAATGAGTGGTTGTGTTTAGAAGACCTTCCCTTTGATGTGTTATTTGACCTTTCCATATTTAGAACTAGATCTGAAGTTGCACTTGATGACATAGTTCTAGATCTAGAGTTTATTGCAAACCTTGAAGTCCAAAATGAAAACCAATCAATTCATGAGTATATTCTAAATTCCCCACAGTCATCCCTTACTACTGCTAAGATCCCCAAGCTTTCTGAACCAGTGTCCACCACTCTCAGTTCACCATTATTCCCTTCAACCTCTAAAGTTCATTCCCCACCTCCATTTATACCTTCACTTCCCTACCAACCTACCATTTCCCATCAATCACCTATTACTCCTAGTTCTCCATCGACTACTATATCATCTCCAAGTACCTCAACCCCACGTCTTAGCCCTACCCAACTTAGAGCCATGGAAAATAGATATGCTCCTCTTTTGTTACCTACCCCACTTGGTGCCATGCCACAAGACTACCAAAACAAATTATCCAATATGATGGCATGGGACCTTATGCAGCACAAAATCATGAAAACAAAATGACTGATTACTTTGAATTGCATGAAATTGATATTGGAGATGTTCAAATGAGACTTTTTTCTTAGACTCTAGCTGGTGATGTTAGGAAATGGTTTAGAGTGTTACCTGCTAATAGCATAGATAGTCTAGATATATTTTATCAGCAATTTTTAAATAGATGGGAAAACAAAAATAACCCTTTGCAGATCCTTTCATAGTATGAAAATATTAAAAGAGAACCTAATGAAATAGTCCAGGATTATTGCACCAGATTTAACAATATATACAAGGCAGTACCAATTAATCTTAGACCCCCACCTGGCTTAGCATTAATAAAATTTCCTGATGGGTTTGATACTAATATGGCATTCCAACTTAGAGAGAGAAATCCCCCAACTTTAGAAGACATGCAGAGTGTAGCAGTTAGTGTAGAACCCAATTTGCTAGCAAAAAGAGCTAGAGTTAGGAATGAAAGGAGAAGATCTGTGAAAGATGAAGCCTCACCCTCTGACCTTAAAATAGATGTTCTGGCCAAGAGTATGGAAAATCTTACGGATAAGAACCCAAACTTTAGAAAGAATTAGAATAAGAATAATGGAAAGAATGGACCTGATCAAAATATTAGACCTCCCTTTCAAGAAAATTATGCTGAAACATCTCATTCAGATGACCCTGAACAAGACACACAGATTAACTTGATGGGATTGGATGATGAGGAAATTGTCTTCTTGACCCAAGATGAGCAAGAACTGCATATGTTGCAGCAATTACAAGCCCAATCCAGAGAATCATTTGATTATAAACAAGGATATGATTCTGCCATCTTTGAAGTACACAAAAAAGATAACTTGAGGAGTAAAAAGAATACTGATACTCCTGACCAAACCAAGAAAACAATGCCAAATCAACCCAGGAAAATAAAAGCAGCTCCAGTTACTAAAACTCTCCAAATCCTCCCTAGACCAAACCAGAACCCTCCTGGTCCCACCATTGTAGATATAACCCCTAATGATCAACCATCCACTTCAATCCCCTCCAAGGAAACAGTGGAAAAATCTCTAAACATCATATTAGAAAATCCACATAAAAAGACCCCAAATACAGAAAAAGAAGAGCAACCTACTCCAATTCCTGCTATGAAAATTCCAAGCCCTCAAATAGAAAAAGCCCCTTTACCTTTCAATTTGGGAGCAGAGGTAGCTAAACTAAAAATTTCAGTTCCCTTGACAAAACTGATTAAAAGTGAAACCTCTAAGTCTCAAATAAACCAAACCTTAAACATTGTTGAGAATGAAGATTCTGTCAACTTGTTTGATGATCAGCCATAACTTATATTTGGTCCTGATGATAATGGAAAACCACTAGAAGGAGGGGTACCAACCTTTTGAATTAGCCTTAGCATTCATGATAAAATATTACACAACACAATGTTAGATTCTGGGGCCTCACACAATTTAATGCCTAAATCAGTTATGGAAAAATTAAACTTAGACATTACAAGACCTTACAAGGACTTATTTTCATTTGACTCAAGTCAAGTAAAGTGTCTAGGGTTAATTAAAGACCTGTGTGTTACCTTAGTACAATATCCTACTGAAAGCATTCTCATGGATATAGTAGTCACTGACATCCCACCTAAATATGGCATGCTATTGTCTAGATCATGGGGAGCTAAACTCCAAGGATCTTTACAACTTGACATGACATATGCCACAATCTTTGTTTTTGGACAACCTAAAAAGTTATACAGAGAGACCCTAATGAAATATGTGGTAAGTAGCCAAGATAGGCCTCAAAACATTCCTATATACTCCATGCATTCAGACATTGATTCTTTTATTTTGTATAATGCTGAACAAACACAACAAACTACTTCAAACAATATTGTTTCAGAACCAAAAGAAATTGCAATCACAACTAAAAGTGAAACTGTCCAAACTCAAGAGCTTTCCAACAAACAAGATAATCAAAATACAATAGACAATGAAAATCTTGTTCGAGCAGATAGTGAAAATTATGAACATGAGATACTATGGCATCTTGAATTTGATGGATTGGTAAATAAGTTAGGAGCAGGAGCAGGAGTATGGATATACAATCTGGAGAATGATCACTTAGAGGACCATGATTACAAACTAAATTTTAAATGCACCAACAAAATGGCTGAGTATGAAGCCCTAATTTTAGGTCTCAAGCTAGTTATGAATTTAGGAGCCAAAAGAGTTTCTATCATGGGAGACTCTAAGTTAGTTATAAAACAAATTAATGTTGTATATATGACCAAAGACCCTAGATTAAGTTTTTATAGAGGGACAATTGTAGAAATAATGAATGCTTTCCTAGAAACCAAGCTTGCAATCATCCCAAGGAAACATAATATGCAGGCTCATAGTTTAGTAATGTTTTCCAGCACTTGTAAGTTACCATTTCAACCTAACCATCAATATATTGCTGAGGTAAGGTACAGACTTATTGTCCTAGATAACTTGAAAAACTGGCAAGTATTTCCTAATGACAAACAGATAAACAATTTTTTAGCCTTAGAAGAAGAATTTGTAAATAGTAATATAGATACTAACATAACATTAGATCCTAATTTTAAAGATGAAATAGAAATTAATGAAATAGAAGATGAAAAGATAGATGGATTTCATCCCACTAAATTTACAAGATCAGATGTAGAAAACCTAAAGGAAATTGAGATTGATGAGATAATTAACGAAGAATCTGAAGTCATTAATCTCAAAGACAACTTTTTGCCGAAAGGATTAAACCCTTTGGAAGACTTGTTCGACTCAAATGATGTCCCTAGAAAACCAAAGATGGAACCCTTAAAATCTGATATAGAGGAGTGTAATATAGGCACTAAGGAAAATCCAAAATTAATCAAAATTTTGAAGTCATTGCCTCCTACCAAAAAAAGTGAAATACCTTGAATTATTAAAAGAATTCCAAGATGCCTTTGCTTGGAGTTATGAGGACCTCAAGTCCTATGACACCAACATCATACAACACACCATCCCCATAAAAGAAAACCAGAAACCTTTCAGACAAAAGCTTAGGAGGATTAATCCCATCTTATTGCCTTCAATTGAAGAGGAAATCCGAAGGATGTATGAGGCCAAGATAATAACACCAATCAGATTCTTTGATTGGGTTTCAAATTTGGTGCCAACAAGGAAGAAAACTGGTGAGATCAGACTTTGTTTTGATCTCAGAAATATTAATAAGTATTCACTCAAAGACAATTACCCTATCCCTAAAATGGATCATATCTAACAAAGGGTAGTTGGGTAAACCATAATCTCATTAGTGGATGGGTTTTCTGGTTACAATCAGATTTTAGTTCACCCTAATGACCAACCCAAAATTGCATTTACTACTCCTTAGGGCACATTCATGTATGTGAAGATTCCTTTTGGATTAATGAATGCAGGGGCCATTGTCCAAAGACCCATGGACATAGCCTTTGCCAAGGAAATTCATGACTTCCTAGTAATATATTTAGATTACATTACTGTATTCTCAAAATCTGATAAACAACACTTAGATCATCTAAGGCAGGTTTTCATCAAATGCAAGAAGTGTGGAACTTCTTTAAATCCCAAGAAATCTTTATTTGGGTTAGAAGAGGGAAAGTTAGTAGGGCATATGATTTCAAAAGTTGGTATCCGAATAGATCCTGCAAGAATAGAACCCATCTTACAGATACAACATCCTAGGAACATTAGGGAATTGCAAGCCTTTTTAGGGAAAATTAACTTTCGTAGGATATTTATTTCTAACCTAGTAGAATTAATTAGATCATTGAACAATATGTTGAAAAACAATTCGATGATAAAATGGACCATTGAGGCTAAGAAATCCTTTGAAGACATTAAGCTAGCCTTAACTAAAACACCAGCTTTGATCAGTCCAAAATTTGACAGAGATTTCATTTTATTTTACTGTGCTTTAGAACATACAATTGCTGTAGTTCTTGTGCAGAAAAATGATCAGGGTTATGAACAACCTATTTCCTTTTTTATCAAAGCCCTGAGGGATGCCCCCTTAAAATACAACATAATGGAAAAACAAGCCTCTTCTTTGGTCAAAGATATCAAAGATTTCAGAGTTTACATTTTATATTCTCATATAGTAGAATATGTCCCTAGTTCAGTAGTCAAGGACATCCTAACTCAGGAAGGTCCAGATGGAAAGAGAGGGAAATGGATCGCTACTATTTTAGAATATGACATAGAAATCAAACCAACAAAATTAATAAAAGGCCAAGGTTAGCCAAGCTCGTGGCTGAATCGAACTGTCATGCCTTAGATATAAATTTTATTTCAGAAATGGATAATAAAGAGGAGATGGTGACTCCACCAATCAGCCGGGCCTTTATTGAATCACCATGGTATGCTAATATCATATATGTCTTACTAAATATACAAGCTCCTCCTGAATTATCCAGGGCCAAAAGGAGGTTTTTAAAAATGAAATCCTTAAAATTTTTCATAGTAGATAATGCTTTGTTTTGGAGGAATCTCGAAGGTATTCTTCTCAACTATTTATTGAAAGAAGAATCTGACAAAGTGTTACAAGAGTTTCATGCAGGTGACTGTGGAGGACATATTTACTAGAAAGCCACTACTAACAAAATTCTTAGAGTCAGTTTCTATTGGCCTACTTTGTTTTCTGATGTAAAGAAATATGTAACCTCCTATCATAAGTGTCAAATTTTTGAAGGAAAGAAAAAACTTCTACCCCTACACCTAAAACCAATCTTTGTTGAAGCACCTTTTGAACAATGGGGTCTACACTTCATTGGTGAAATCCACCCACCTTCCTCTACCCAACACAAATGGATCCTCACTGCTACAAATTATTTCACGAAATGGATAGAAGCCATACCATCAAGGCAAGCCATTGACATTGTTGTAATAACATTCCTTGAGGCCAACATCCTATCTAGATTCAGGTGCCCAACCAAAATCATCATTGATAATGTAGCAGCTTTCAAATCCAGAAAAATGATCGATTTTTGTAATAAGTATCATATAACCCTTGGCCATTCCACAACTTATTTCCCTCAAGGAAATGGACTAGCAGAATCCTCAAACAAAAGTCTGGTAAATATCATCAAAAATTTGTGAGAGGAGAACAAGAAAACATGGAACAAAAAGCTAGTAAATGCCTTGTGGGCACACAGGCTAACGACAAATAAATCAATTGGTACTTCTCCCTATCAATTAGTTTATGGAATGGAAGTTATTTTCCCATCTTGCTTGGGAACACCAGTGATGAAGCTACTCCAAGAGTTGTAGGTTGAACAAAATGACATCCAAAGAATAATCAACCAAACAATTCACTTGCAACAAACCAGGGAAGAAGTGTACATACGATCTCAGGTTGCACAAGAAAGGATCAAGAATATTTTTGATAAAAGGACCAAGGCTAAAGATTTTTACCTAGGGGACAAAGTTCTAAAATGGGATTCAAGGAGAGAAGATAAAGGTAAACATGGGAAATTTTATTTCCTATGGAAAGGCCCATATGTCATTTATGCTTTTAGAGGTAACAATGCCTTTTTCCTAAGAGAAATGGATGGCACAAAAGCAGAAGGAGGACCAGTGAATGGTCAAATGCTCAAACACTATATTGAACCTAGTTACTAATTTCATTCATTATTTGTACATACTTTACTTTCAAAAGTCTAGAGTTGATTGGATGGTGATTTTTGAAGTTGAACCTTAGAGATAAGGCCCCAAGCTTTAAAAGTTTTACTGTCATAAATAGTAATAATGTAGAAGCATAAAAGGGAAACATTGCGGGGTAATATCACAGAAATTCAGAAGGCCATTGATCTACAAAGATCTTGACATTTCACCAGGAAATTCCATCCCCAAGTGGAGCCACTGTTAGGTTCCTATACCAATAGGAGTCATCATTTTGAATGACTGAGATTAAACCTTGTAATATTGTACATACATTTTCTTTTGAAAATGTTTTCCATATTCAAAAATTAAAAAATGTAAAGAGGGTATGTCCTAAAAGAATAATCAAAGGACAAAAAAAAATAACAAAAAGGTCAAAAAAGATGAGAAAATATGAACCCCAAGAAAAGAAAAAAGACCATGAAAGTGAGCAAGCCAAAATGCCACTACTATTTACTTTTTGTGCATAATAAATGATTGTGTGAAATTTGTAATCCTTGGCACAATCCATGATAGTCAAAATGTTTAAACTTGACTATTTCATGTTTTGAATTTCATGTCTATAGATAGAGAATAAAAATCTGGCCAAACAGTATAACCTTGGAAGATAATTAGATAGGTAGAGTAAATAAAAGGAGCTCAACTATTTAATCTGAGCCCTTGGATGTAATAAGGTTAGATTTAGTTAGTTTACTATTGTAAAGAGAAATAAAAATATTTGATAAGGGTTTGCTGGCTCAAATGCACCCTAATAAAGTGAATAAAAAATGGTAGGAAAAGTAGATGGGCAAGTCAGAGAAAGGTTGCAGAAGTATGATGATTGGTTAGACAAAAGAATATTTATCATTCTCATCATAAAAGTTCCAAATATGAATGAACAATCAAGGATGCAAATGGATTTCAAAGTCAATTAATTAACTTCCTCCATTCATTTCACCTTTTACTTGACTAGTTTCCCATAATAAAGTTCAATGTGCTCAAAAACCTTTAAGTCAAAGAGGCTCAGAGCATTTCTCTGACTTTTGGAGGGACCGGACCTTTGGCTCAATAACTTATCGATGTTAAGTACTAAATTCCCCTCATAAAAGTTCTTGCCCTTTAGTTCATTCATTTTCCTAAATAATGTTCCTTTCCTAAGGATAAAACAGTTTTGCCAGAAAAGCATCCCGCCATCCCCCCCCCCACATAAAGCATTTTCATATCAAAACCCACCAAAACACTATTACCCTAAGTATTATGTTAATACGTGAAAAGCATTTAAATCATCGAAAAAAGAATTTACTTAGTGCGTTGTGGTCCCTTTTCACCCATTCATATTTAATTACTAAGTTTATTATATTAAATCCTGATAACAAAACCCATTCCTCGTATATACTATTAATATATTATATATATATATATAGCTCCCATGTGTTAATTAACCCTACACCCTAGTTTAACTATAAACTATTATTCTCACCTAAAAAACCCAACCAAATCTACTAACTAATCAATTTGCAATTATGTTAGGAAAAAACCCAATTAAATCCACCACTAATCACCCCGATGGCTTAATCTTGCCTTAACCCATAATTAACCCCAATACTGCTGCACTTAAGTGGCCGCCGGGCCCCCCACTAGCCTCCTTGCAGCTTCCTTGCCTGATCACCATGCAATCGTCTCCCTCCACATCTAACGACGCTTATCCATATTGGGCCAACCCATCTGCCGAATGATACCCACCTGAAAAAAGTGGATTTTGACCCGGCCCCCGATGCTACATGTCATTCAATGAGTGAAATCGAGCGGTCCCTCCCAAATACCACCGAGCACCCAAAAGTGGTGCAATAGAAACCATTTACGCCTGCCCGCTACACGACAAAATGACCATTGTTCACCCCGTACCTGCCAAAACTGACTTTTCATGCATAAAAGACAAAAAACCCCAAATCATTTGTTTTCACTAAATTTTCAACTGTAAACCTCCAAACGCATGCATGCCACCTACGAACGTCGAAGCCATCAACCCACGTCCAATTTCACTCCAAAGATGTCGCAGGACACCCAGTTAGCTTTCCATCCTACATGGAGCCCTTTTGACCATTTTCAGTCACCAACCACCTTGTTCAAAACCATTTTATCCCATTTCCAGGTATTTAAACCAGTATTCACCCACTACCATGTCAAATTCAAGCAAACCAATTACTGAGTTTTTTTAGTTAAGATGAAAAGATAATCAAAGAAGCTCAAGGACTCAAACCTACTTCGTATTGAACACCATTTCCCTAAAAATACAAATTATCCCCCAAACTCAATCCACAAGAACTAAGAATGGCTACCCCAATTTCCATGGCTGTAAGACCTGTCACCACTCCCCATCTAGACCTGGACCATCGCCCCCTGGCTGACAAAGATTTCCAAATAAAGGATACCTCTGTCCAAGAATCCCCCCTCAAAGTATACTGTCAAAGTAGGGATAGACACTTGAACCACGCTTATGAAGTTGGTCTGTGGGAGTCCAATTTACCTAAGTACCAGTTCCCCAAAATCCACATTTTCCCAAAAATTATATATTATTTCCATGCCAACTATGTCCCCAGTCAAAGAGCAGTCATGTCCCCTAACCAGGCTATACATTTCACTATCACTGCTGAATCTATAAATTAGATGTTACAACTCCAGCCTGGCAAAAACTTGACCCCTCTTCCAATTGGAAGTTTATTAGACTAGTTCCCCTAAGCTTACCATTGCAAAATTAGCTAAGATGTTCCAAACCTTCATCAGAGAAGAAAGACATATCCCAAGGGATCCTCCTCCATATGTAGTTGCTATTTTTCCCCATCGGGTCAGAACATTGTAGCCATGATATCTAGTGTCCTAGGTTATACCACCAGTGAATACATTGATGAGATTTTCCTGTCCTTCATGTCCATTTATACGCCACGGCAGCCTCCTACTGTTATCTATGATTATGCCCATCTTATCGCTGATAGGATGCGTGACCAGTTCCTCATATTAAATAATGAAAGAGTTTTTAAGTATTCCTCTATTTTGTATCACCTTTTTCTATATTACCAATCATACAAGTTTCCATTCATCCTATAGAATATTGATACAAAACGTCAGCCCAGATCAGTCATTTTCTGGACTCCATTGATCCACAAATATCAGTCTCCATATTCATATGCTGACTTCATTGACCTATTTGTGCATCCAATTGTGACAATGTTGATAGGAAGCCTTTCTCCAAGAATCAATTCAGACATAAAAAGGGTCCTGCAATTGTCAAAATAGTCCAAGGTAGGTGATTGGTACTTGTACCAAAACCATACTGAGATCAGAATCTAAGGTTGCATGTTGGCTCCATGCAAGCTCCCAAAATACCTCCCAATGAGGTTATTTTCTTTAGAGTACTACAGGAAAATTATCAGTGCAGATGAAACTAACTTTGTCAATGCCAAGAAGAAGACCAATTTCAAAATAAAAGACCAACTAGGCCCCTTCATATGTAACTATAGGGAAGCATGCCGTGAAGCAGATTTGATATTGCAGAGCATGAAATTCCAAAGAAGTTTTTTTTGGAGATATGACCCCTTGGAATTCATTACCAAGAAGAGACAAAAGGTCAAGCTAGGACCTTTTATTCATCATCCCATACCTGAAATTGAAGCCTAAGCCAACCAATCAGAATGGGTGGAAGGAACCTTAATTGATCAAGACAACACCAGAATAGACATAGGGAATGCTCTCATTAACCTAGAAAAACAACTTGATGAGGGTTCTTTCCTATAGGTGCTAGAGAAATCAGAGGGGCCAGACCATTCAAACATGCCAGACCAATCATATATACCAGATAAATCAGACAGACTGGAGATAACCATGAGTACCCCTCCAATTGTACAAACTCCTCTAAATGAGGAGAAAAGCCTAAAGAGAAATAGGGAGGGGGTGACCACTTCAGCAAGAGAAACTTCACAAGCTTATGCAGAAACAAGCCAATCCAAAAGACAGAGTGAATCCTGTATCTAAACAACAATACACAGAGGAGACAACAGAGGTCACTAGTACAGAAAGAAATAGGAGTAGGCATGCCACTCCGTCTGGAGGCATACCAGAGCCTTCCACATCACAAAATAAGATGTTGGAAAGGTAGCAAAGTATTGAGGTATCTTCCTTCAGAATGCCCACAGATAAGGACCAAGATATTAAGGAAAGATACAAAGAGATCAAAGCCAGAAATGAGAGGCTTAAGGCCCAAACATATGCCCAATATCTAAAAATGACCCCCACTAATAAAATAAGGCTAATGTCAGGCTTTGATATCAAAGAGGGAAAATGCATATTGCTTTCATCAAGCCAACAACTTAGCAGCCAAGAGCAACATCAAATTTCAAAAAGCTAGATTTTGAAGTACTGGCAAGGGATATTCATCCCATTGACTAGATTGAACTACACAGGAAAACATGGAAGATGATATACTCCACATTAATAGGGAAGGTCATTGCTATCCACCAATTGTAGAACTCCCTAAACAATATATCAGCACAATTTCAGTTGGGAAAGGCCCCCTCACAGGCCAAGGATACCATAATCAATTCCTTAGAGGACTTAGTGATTGAATTGTGACACGATCCCAAGGATGTAAAAACTATAGAACAATTGATTAAAAAGAAAAATGAAGATATTTCCAAACTTTAGAAACAACTTAAGATACCTTAGCTACATCACCCATAGACAAGGGAAGTCCTAGAAGCACATCAAGGACGTGAAGAGCTCATGCTTGATCCTGAAGCTGAATGATCAACTCAAGGAGACAGAGAAGGAGTTGGACACTTTAATTCAGTTGAAGAAAAGTGACTTGGCTACAACTTCTAGAATTGTAATCCCCACAGTGTCTATAGCAGTTCCTTCCACACTAGTAGCATCATTGGCACCCACAACTCCACCTACCACAACATTGCCAGTAACAACTCAGCCTACTGTAGCAATAGGTACACCAGCAAATAAAGTAGCAGAACTTGTGAAAGCCATGGAAGATATGTCTATCCAGGCTATAAAGCTGAAAATATTAAAGGTGAAGGTGGAAATTTTGGAAACTAACTGCAAACTTGCCCAACTTTAACAAAAAGAAGAAACATAGAAGGCCTAAAGAATGGGTGAGAGAACCAAAATCCTAGAGAAGGATTTAACACTACAAAAACCATTGGGACAAACCAAAGAAATGCTCTCGGCCAATATCATTGACTCTGTCAATGATATTTTTCCATCAATCCAGGTAATCTTTGAGCAGATAGGATTAGTAAAGATAGCTACTAAACTATCCAGAAAGTAAAGGAAGAACTGGGGGATAAACCAAAGGATGCCAGTCGACTCATCCACTTCCTAAACAAAAAGAACAGATATGAGCTCCATGGGCTTAACATAGAAGATAGGACTGAGGCCATTCTAGAGATTAGGAAGGTTCTTTCCAAAAGAAACCTTATGCTGAAATTAGAAGAAAAATGCCACAACATGCAGATAGCCATTGATAGGTTCATGGCTAAGTTTCAAATTTTGAGGGACAAGGGTCTTCCCAGTGCTATGGCCATCAATGACAAACTCATGACCCAACTGGAATATGTAGATAGACTAAGAAGATTGGCTAAGGAAAAAGCAAGTTCCTCAGCCATTAAAGCCTTACCAACTGGCAAAGTGTTATATGACATGTTGGAGAACTTGTTTTTCCTAGAGCAGTAGGTGAAACATTTGTTCCTCACCAAGCCAAATTTTACAAAATACACAAAGGTAGATGAAATCTACAGAAGGATGGTGAATGTAAAATTACCTGATGTGGAATGGTGGGAAAAAATGACAGATATACTATGATAATTTTACATTAGAAAGTTACTGCACAATAAATGAAGGCAACCAGTTAAAACAAGTAAAAGTAGAGCAGCAGGGTCAAAGAGTATTAGTTGAAAGATGAAAGTGAAGAAGATTCTAGCGTAGAAATGCTACAAGTATCATACAACTTAAATGGTTCCAAACTCAATTGAAGTAGCCAGCAACACCACAATAAAAGGGACATCATGAAACAATTCAACATCTGTCTCTATATTCATGTAAGAAGATATTTATTTTTCCTAAATTAAATCTCAATTTGTTTTGAGATATTTTGTAAACAATTTTGTATATATACTTCATATTTCGAAGTATGTGGTGGATTCCAAGACATTTCTATAGACTTTTTCTCTCAAATCAAAGTTCTATTGTATCAATGACTAGATTGGCTTACTGGATCAAGGAATAAATATCAAATATTTTACAAGGTTCTTGTGTAAAGCGAAATACAAATAAGTATTCTCCCATGTTCAATGTTGTTTTTCCTTATGTTTTTTTCCATAATATTTTGTGTAAATTTCTAAAATCTAAATGTAAAGCTAGGAATGATATTTCAGAAATTGCTTAAATGCACTCTGTCTTGACTGTTATGCATGATTGTATGTTTTATTCACAAATCTGAGTAAAGGAAGTTGTGATTGCTCCTTAGTTTAGATAACCCCTAGCCATCTATAGCAAAGGATTCTTAATTTCCCTTTGTTCATGATCATCCTTTTTTCTTCATTTTGATCCTGGTCCAAGGATTCTTAAGTGCCCTTTCACCCTGGTTAGAATTACTCCACCCATTAGGCCTAAAGATTTGCATTTTGCTTTGCCGGCCTGCCCTGTGAACATTCCCTTTAATGATCTGGTCCAGTTATGCTATAAATTTGTTAACTCCATAGCCCAATGGCTTGAATACCTAGCTTTATCCATCTGCTCCAAGAATTCCACCACCCAACCTTCAATTCAAAACCAAAATCCCAACGAACATCAAGAACTAGCCTAAAATCTCATAAAAACAAAGCTAAATTATATAGAGAGGGCCCTCTCTTGACTTAGGTTGGATAGAGCCTAAGCCTAAAAGATTGATTTATGGTTACCTCAGTTTATTCCTCCTTCTGTTAACTTCTAAGGAAAATTTTGAATGATAATAGAACCCTGCAGGATCTACCCAAACGTAGGACCTCTCGGTAAGGTCATTTATTCCCAGTTTAGTAGTATAAGATTTTAAATTTTTCTGTTTGTGCATTTCTTCTTGTTGTTTTCCCTCTGCTCTGTTGGGGTTTTCAACCCAATACCCTAGGGTGTTCCCACCCGCAACATAATAGGTGACTCCACTGGGGAAAACATTCTTGTTTTTCCTAGTCTGGGTTGTTTTTTCTCAATCAGGGTTTGTTTTCTTAGTTGCTTGATTTTACAGTGTTATTTAGCTTATTAGCTTCCCAGGCATCAAGTTTGATCTTCTGGACTAGGCCTTGATTTTTCTTCTTGACTGAGTCTTTTATATGCTTTTTTCTCGGAGTATAATTGCGTCTACATGCTAGTTTCCTCAAGCAGACTCACGTATACACTAGTTTCTTGTGTTTGAGATGTATGTGCATGCCTATGTGTCTTTACACAATCACGTATACATAATTTCGGATTGTTTTTTCAAGATATTTTTCCCAGTTGGGTCTGTTGCCTGGTGAATTCTTCTACTTTCTGGTCATCCAATGTCTGTAGAACTTAGTTCTCTTGCAAGTTTTGAATTTCGAATCTCCTTCTCAGTGAAAAGCCTAGTCAGTCTAGGATTTATTTTTTAGTAAGGTTTTGGTTTGTGTCTTGGGTTCAAGGCTTCTGTCTCTGTAGAAATCAGTTCTCTTGCAAGTTTTCAATTTTGAATCTCCTTCTCAGTGAAAAGCCTAGTCGGTCTAGGATTGCCTTTTGAGTAAGGTTTTGGTTTGTGTCTTAGGTTCAAGGCTTCTGTATGAAATTCTTGGATGTTCTAGTTTTCTGGAACAAGAAATTGGTTTTGATTTCATTTATAACCCATATTTCAAATTTCTTTGCTTGGCTTTCCCTTTTGGTTGACCTTGTGGTTTTTCATGCCTTTTTGAGTGTCTCTTTGGCAATCTTGAGAGTTCTATTTTTGACATTTTGTCGGTTTAATGAAGTCTTTTACTACTATTCAGATCATTTTGTGCGAACTTGTAGTCCTTCTTGTTTCAAGTTTCATTTATTAATGAGTTTTATACCTTGCAAGGTATAAGGACTCTTTGTACTTGTTTCTTGATCTTTGGAATTTAGTAGTCTTTTTATGACCTCGAAAATTTCTTTGGTTTTAAAAAAAAATATGACAAAAACATAGTTTTAGCCTTTTTCTTTCTAGGCTTTTGGTTTTTTTGTTTCTTTTTTTTTTTTTTCGTTTTTGAGGAATTGCGATCTTTTTCAATTTGTTTTGCTTGGTTTTGAGGGAAATTTGTTATTAAAGTTTTTCCCTCTTTATTGTCAAGCTGGCTTATTGGTCTTATATCTTTTCTTCTTGTATGAGCATCCATGCACCATAATTATAGTTTGCATTAAGATAGTTTGCATTGTAGACATTATAGTCTTTTTGTTAGCTTTTGAGTGTGTGGAGTGTGTTTTCTGGAAAAAATAAAAATTTGCTTGTACAAGTTTATTCGTAGAACTCTATAGAAATCCCTTTTCATTGAAGAAAATAACTGCATGCATATAGTTAAACTTCTATTGGTTTCTTGTGCATAAAAACATCATAAGTTTCACTCTCAATTTACCCATGACTTAAAGAACAAATCAAGCGATTTAATAAAAAGAACTATAAATTTTTAATTTGTCATTAACAAACACCAACAAGTTTATGTTTTTAGGGCCTTGGAATAGGTGAGTGGAGAGTTAACTCTCCAAGGCCACTCAAATTATCAAACATAGAGGTTGGATAACGATTGAAATCCAAATTCGTTAGAAAGACCAGGAAAGCTTCGTGACTGTGAATCAAGCACAAGGGAGAGTGAAGACAAGGAAGAGAGATACCCCCTCTCCTACTTGTTGGATCCTGCCTCACGACTGTTCCGCCCAGCGTTTGATACAAACTGGTGCCCATAGTTGCCTTTCCTAGGGATCACATAGGTGGCTACGGAGGGGAATCATGTGGCACCTAAGGCAGATGTTGCATCACATTCATTAATACTCCTGGAGGGTACCCTTGCAAAGCTTAGGTGCTTTCATCGACAAAGGATTTTTTCTGGAGGTCAGCGTAATTGTTTCACTTACCTTCGCTAGTAGGTTTGGGTCATTATTATCCCAAACTATCTTCAGAAGGTCCCTTACTTCACTTTCTTGTATTTTGGTGTTCGATCCTCATCACCTAGAGCAGAAATACTTGGAAGTTGCTTGATTGGTTTCATCTTTAGGGACTTTATAATCGAGTGCTATTTTCTATTTATATTTAGGTGGCTTTAGGTGTTTTTGTCCAGTCACTTTTTTATCTTATATTATGAGTGACTGACCTACCACTCCACCAAACTTGAAAGGTTGTTGAGTGAATCCGATTGTAAAACTTATACAATATTTTGACCATGGATGACCTTTCCCAGGGATCAATCCATGAATAATTTATCTTCAATCAGCTTGATTGTTGTTGTTTTCTGCATTGTTCTGATGAATGATTTGACTTGCCACAATGTGACAAGGATGGAGATCAAAAACACTAATATTCTAGATGACCGATTCTTTGACAATGAAGGCAAGTCTTGAATGGGGGTTCAAAGCATGCTTATGAATAACACCCTTCGGAGGCTTGATAGTCAATTTCACAGGAATTGTAGGTGGAGTAGGATCAGATGAAGGTGATCTCAAACTGGTAGGTTGATCAATATCTTAACCGTTCAGTGGATTTGCATTACCATAGTCCTTGTTCTGAGTGGCCACCATAACATCGAATTTCAGTTTTGAGGAGGAAAGCATCAAAACCATCTTAGAGGAAGAAGGGTCCAAGGAAAAAATATGAGTCTCCTGATTGGTAAATAGGACGGTCAACACAGCAGGAGAAGTGGAAGATTTAATAAATTGATTCACTTCATTGCGGTGCAGAAAATCACATGTAAATTGATCCTCATTGCAATTCAAGCATGCATATCGAGGACTAATTTGTTTATTTATCCTATGGTGAGGGGTCTTTATTATTCTTACATTTTCCTTTCTTCTCACTTCTAGGTTTTTGTTGACACTTTCCTTTATTAGATGAAATGACATTTATCTCAAAAGTAGAAGTCGCAGGAGGATGGGATTGGCATTTTTTAGTAGATGCGATAAGATAAATACCAGATGGTTTAATTCTAGAATACAAATTGGCATAACCAATTATGCCATCAGCGGCATGCAATTCTTTATTAAGTGGAGGATGAACATTACTCAAAGGTCTCAAAACGTTTGGTATCTTATCATAGGGAGTACTTGATTGGGTATAAAAAAGGTCCAAATATTACACATGAGCAATAACTTTCTCTTCAATCATGACTCCATCTTTAGCCACATCTTCTGTTATAGGGGCCAACAAAGATTTGGTAAACCATTACACTAACAATTGATCAGAAACACAAGCCTTGAACAACTGACGATAGTGTCTCCACTCATGAATGTGATCTAAGATGTGAGTCTAGTCTGATTGTTTGAAGTTGGTCAAGAGTTTTTCTCTAGTTTCAGATCTGATGGGAAACTAGAAATGTGTGAGGAAGGTGGTGGCTAAAGTGTTGAAATCATGAAACAAAGCTCTAGGTAATTCAATATACCATTTAGTTGTGGTACCTGTAAGCGTTCGTTGGAAAATACGAAGTCAAATGGAATCATCATTAAGGGAGCTCAAAGAGCACCATAGATGATATGTCATAACATGTGTCGACGGGTCTTCTCCTAGATTCCCATTGAATTTTGGCATATCAGAAGGCAATTTAGTGGGAATAATTGGCCACCATGATGAATGAGCAATGGGGTCATTAGCGAGTTGAGTTAAGTCTATAAATTTGAGAGTAGCCATAAAAGGAAATTATCAATTAAAGTCCAGAGGAGAATGACCTTGATATGAAGGAATAGCTTGAGCGATAGGAACTTGCAACCCTAGATAAGGATGGTTTTGATGATAAGGAACCTGGGTAATAGGATAGGGTGGATTCTGATAACTAGTATATAAGTGACCTTGTTTTCCAGCCCTAGGATAATGATAAAGATGTTGGAATGGTTGGGTTCAGATTTCTTGGACTTGAAAAGGTGCTTGAGCAATACCTTGATACGGTCCATACTATTGCCCGATGGGGGTTTTCATTGTCCCGTGGTAAGGTGGGTTCTATTGGGACTTTGCCATACTATGAATAATTTGACCTATCAAAACTTAAGGAGTACCCTATCTAAGAGGTTGAGAATGGAGGGTACCTTGTATAGGTTGGGTAAGCATGACTTGGGAAGTGCCAGATACCGATGGAAATTTTTTGATGAAACAAAATCCGACAAAGGTTCGCTCACATGTATTTAATCTTGTTGGGGTGTTGATGGATTGATAGGAATTTGAGACGAAGATGGTGCAGGTTGAGGATTCAACTATTGGTCCCAAAATGAACTAGGTTGAATGGGCAAAGTAAGTTTCCAAACATTGGCAGACATTCCAAGATAAGGGGGACTTAATAAGGTTAATTACCAATTTTAGGTATACCAACAACAAGTTTCCCCTACCAAAGGATGAGGGGATGATCGAGGCAATTGCGATCTAGATGGAGGATACCTAGCATAATAAGAGTTAGGTTGTTGAAGATAGTCTTGCCCACTAACATAAGAGCTAACCTGCTACTCGATCATGGGTGTAGGTGGAGGAGGAGGAGTAAACTATGTGGAACTCATAAGAGAAACCAAATGTTATTTCCGAATCAGATGACATGGGAGAGGTCTAAGGACTGGAAGCCACACTAGAAACGGTACTAAATAAAGAGTGATAACGAGGTGGGATAGATAGGCCACCATACATATGTGTTTCTGACGATGTTACAAATAGATATGATGAAACAACATTCGATGTCTCAACCATAGTGTTGGACACAGGCTGAGAGGTAGGATTAATTCTAGTCATGGTTAACAATCCCAATGAAGGTTTTCACGAGAGATCTATGGGTAAGTCCAAAGAATCATGCAAGGGAGTTTGTGTCGAAGTCTGAAGAAGTGGAAAAGGATCAATCTGATAAAAAATGATTCTTTCCTAATGAATAGGAGTATAAGGACGAGTCTCTTCTTGTGGGATCTCTTCAATACTCACAAGTCTGTGTGGAAGAGGTTCACTGTTGGGTCCAAGATACATAGGTTTTTTCTATGACAAAGGAAGAGAAGAGGAAGGTCTTGAAGTAACAGGTGAAAATGGTTGAGGCTCCTTAGGTTCAACAACCTCAGGAATCAAAGTGTTTGACGTAGGAAGGTAAGGTTCAATAACCTCAAATGACAAGGTTTTAGGGACTTCTGTTTCGATCGTGTCAGTGTCACCTTCAAGAGTAAATGTAATCTCAGGCTCAGAACTCAAAGAGATAGGTGATTCTGGTGGGTCAATATCAAGAGGAGGGACAGAAGTAGTTCACAAAGTTCCCGATCGGTATTTTGCATCTTCTTATGCTTCTAACGATGTCCAGGAATAGCCTCTAGTGGAAGAGGAGGCTTATTTTCCATTCTATGTGAACGATGGGGTGGGGGATTTTTTCTTCCACATTGGATAATAAATTTTATTAACACAAATAATAATAATAATAAAGAGGGTAACCTATGCATAAACGATTACCAAGCAACCATGAACTACAATATACACCTTTATGAACCAAGGAATTAACGTAAAACAACCAATCTCCGTGAATTTTGTGTTCGCTGCATCACAATATACAAGGTGGTAGACTCAGTACCTATGGTTGGATAACAATCTGTAAGGGGAATCCCAAAATATACTCGACAATACATGGGGGTGCAATCCATAGTAGTGTTGTCTAATGTGTAACACTCAATGAGAGCATTCCCATATACTTTATGTGGATGGAGCTCCATTCAATATACCCAAAGGTATGTAGAGAATGATTCTATACACTCACATATGTGGAATGATATTTCACCCCCAAGATGCAACGCTGGAAAACAAAGACAACTCCTACATTTAACGATGCTGAAACACATATCTAGCCTAGACCTCTGAATGTTTGCGTTAATGTTACAAATACTCCTTAGGTTAATTCAATAAATTTTACTGCTTATCTTTGATTAAGTTTTAGTTTTGGGCTCACTATGAATGTCACCTGAATATCCTAAAATTCAAATCTAGCACGAGAAAATGGAAATCCTTATCTTTCAATGAAAATCTAGCTAAGGAAGGGAAGAAACAATCAATATGCAACATACAACATGCAACAAACAAGATGTAAGGTGAAATTTCTGTTTCAATGTAACTGTTCCTATATCAATGCACATATAAAACCCTAAATGCTAATGCAAAAAAAAATCTTTTCAACACACTTAATTTTTGAAATGAAGAAAACTAAGATGCAAATGTTTAATCACTAATTCAAATGCACCTTTCAAAATGAGGAATAAAACAACAATTCATCCAAGCGACCAATGACCAAATGAATCAGTTTGCAACCAACCAAATGATAAAGAAAAAATAAAAATAAAAACAAATTCTTGCCAAAGGAAATCAAATTCAAATGAAAACCAAATGGAAGCTTTAGAGAGACCATAACACACACAAGACTCAGGAAAGGTTAGTTGGAAGTAGGTTGATCAAAGAGACACTCCAAACAAGGGAAATTTTAATGCAAAAATAGGGGCCAACGTTGGTGTAGAATAGGCACCAATGCTTTGCAATGTAGGTATAGAGTGGACCCAGGTGACGTGCAATGCTCTATCAAAAGCACTAGGGAGCGTTGGTTTAGGAATAGAGGATTCTGACACAAAGTTTTCAAAAGAAACTCAATGAAATCACTTCCTAGGTATGTTATTGGCAAGGTAAAGCAACAAATGTCTACCAAATAGGTAATCAAACAAAATGGATAATGGAACCACCTAAGAAATATACCAATCCCCAGTGGATTCACCAATTTTTTATACGAGATTTACGATTGTAGACAAAAGTATTGCCCTTAGGTTTGGTGGATAGCCTAGAACAATAGCGAGACAAGGAAACTAATGCTTTCCTTAAAGTAAATAGATGTTGCAATGAATCCTACCTTGAATCCATTGCAAGCTTCGCTCCTTCTTTAGCTTGAATGCTCTAATTCCAGCTCTGATTTCCAAAATTAGAACCTACACAGTTAGATAACACAAGCCAAGAAACTACAAGATCTATGCAGTATCATATAAATAATTTATTCAATAGATCAACATAGTATTTAAATATATGAAATAACGACATCACATATATGCAAATATAGAATTCCTTACATTAATATAAATAGAAGGAGTTACAACCATAAATAGTTGTTGATCTTGTAGAAGAGATCCTCCGGGTTGACTTGTCCTTTCCTTGTCACAATGTGCACCTCCAATCACCCTAAATGCATGAAATGAAACCTCTCACCACAACAACATAAGAAATTAGTCTCCAAAAGACAACCTCTTGCATATGGAAGGTTGTAAATATATAGAGGAGTGGGGTAAGTTTGGAGTTCTTATCTAATTAACAATCTAAGGTTTTAGATCCACCTTTGGTGGGAGGATTGGATCAAATGATAAGGGATGGAAACTCCAAAGTAGGGAAGGATAGGATATGAATGTTTTATTTGAGGTAAATAGTTGTAACAAATTCTAGAAACTTCTAAAAGAGGAAGCTTCTGAAATTTCTCTCTTTTTCCCAAGTTTCTAGAACCAACGCAGGTGCAAAGGGGAGCAACTTGTAGGTGATCAATGTAGGGCACAATGGAGAAATTTATAGGTGAATGTTATCCAAAAATAGGCCAAGGAGCGTTGGTCCTAAAATTGGCTCAGATGATGCAATTTAGGGTAGAAACTCTGGGGAATGAAATAGACATGCTTAGGGCTTTGCGCAAGATGATTACAAGGGGTAATAGGATGTTGATTGATTCCATTAGTAGGCATATTGATTATATGTGACAAAATTGCCTATAACAATCAGGGAGGACAAGTATTGTTGTGATCAGTCGAAGCATAAGGATGAATTTCAAATATATTGGAAGAAGAAGGACAAAACAAAATTGAAAGGGAAAGGACCAGAATCCTCAGGGTACAAGCAAGTGGGGAAAATTTCAAGTTAAATACACTTGCTAAAGGTGAGTTCCAATGGAAATTCCCTACTACCAATAAACATTAGCTTACCAAATCAACAACTGATATGAAAATCACTCATGAATGATCTCACTTAATTAATGAAGGTATTATAGACCCATGTGCTGGGGTGTGTCTATGTTATTTTAAGAAACGGATTGATAAGATTGTGAAATACACAGACACTTGAAACAATAAGAGAAACACAATAATTAAATATAAAAACACAACAAATTTAATAAGGAGTTCACCCAATCCTCTTGGGCTACGTCTCCTAGTACAGCCTTCAGTGGTGGCCTTTTCTATTGTGTCTTAACGCAGAGATTTTACAACAAGGAGCTCAATTTGAGTCTCACTTAATAGATGATGATTAGTAGGGTGGTATTTGGATTTCCCAAGCCTCTAGAGTACACAGAATCCACCTTACTGGATCTTGACCTCAACTGGTCTCAATGGTATGAGCCTAATTTGGTACTCAATACTTGACAAGTATACACAAAGGAGTTTCTTGAACCTCTCAAGGCTTCTCTGGAGTTCACAGACTCTCAGACTCTCTCTGTCTCTGTCTGCTCGATGATTCCTTTGCTCTGTAGGTCACCTTAGCTTCTATGTTCTTTGCAATTTGCTTTCTTTCTATCCTTCTATTCCCCCCTGTTCTTTGTCTATTCGTGGCTTAAAGCCAATCTACTCCCTGACTGTTCATTTCCTCTTCCTGACTCTTTGGATCACCTACCTCTGTCCACTGGAATTCCCCTGCTTTGCATCATCATTGTTGTGTAATGCTGCATAGAGAGGTGGCCACTTTCGCCTTACAGACTGAGTGTTAGTTTTCTTTTGAACGGTCGTTATTTCCGTTACTCCAGGATTTTCTCACAAAACTAATCCTTCTACCAGCTCATCGGTCATGCCAGACCTCAAATCTTTATGTGCCTCAGTCTATTTTCTCATCGAATCTAGTCATCCATCGGGTTAATTCTCTGCCATTAATATGGAGCCTCCAGATCCTACAGTCTTCATCTGTATCGTGCGGGTAAGTTTCTCAACCATTACTCACGCGATGTAAGCAGTTTTCTCTCTCATCCGCTGGACACGCGTCGCCCAGTGTGTGGCATCGCGCTGAACTCGGCCAAACCCACTTACTACTCGAAGTGCATGCGATATCCTACAGGTTTTTCTCACAAGACTCGCCTTCTGACGTTTTTCGTACAGTTTCCTATTTTCCCTCGTGACTGAGCACTCGGGACTTTCCTTCTTTGAGGGTTTTGTCCTACGATACACGATTAGTGATAATCACGTATTAGAAACTACCTTTGTTTCTAGATCTGAGCTTCTGATTGCCAATTTGCGTCCATGCGCAGTCTCCATGGGCCAACCGTTAGCGTGCTTTGATCGAGGGTCCTTGTTGTTCCGTGCAGGCCACAATTTCCATTGTCTAGAGGTCATTTCTGATACTTGTTATTCATAAGATTTGATCTGACATAATTTTGAAACAGTCATGAGAAACGTTTAAGGATCTAATTCAGATCACGACTCCCACTAAAAAAGATTTTGGACCACCAAAAGTTGGTTTTCAAGCATTAACTAAGTGAGGATATAACTGTCTCATTTTCCCAATCTCTATCCATTTTGCACTGCTTGGCTTTGAACCCTTGAGTCCAATCCTAACGTACTCAACAACTCCCCTACGCGTCGTCCTCACCTTCAATAGAAGGCAATTGAATTTTCTCTTCGGGATCTTAAATTAACAAAGTCTCAAATAGTCTCAAGCTGTTGCATTAACGACTGAGTAGATGTGCATGTAAGCTGGTAAATCAAGGCGAAAAGCATTCTCACCAATTTTCTCAAGTATCTTGAAAATTCCATACCTTATTGGCTTTAGCTTTTTACCTTCACCTTGCATTATGTCTTTGTTGATATACAGCTAGACTTGATCACCAACTTGGAAACTATGCTCCATCCAATGCTTGTCATGCCTTGCCTTGTATTTGGCTTGGCTCTTTTCTAGTTGTTCCTGTACTGCCTAGTGAATCTCTTGGATTTTTTCAATGAACTTTGTTGCCTTGTCAACACCACTATGTCCATCAACTACTATGTCTTTACCAAAGACAAAATCCAAGGGAGACCTTGGTGTGAAACCAAAACAGGTCCCAAAAGGAGATCTCTGTGTAGAAGAATGTTTTGCTTGGTTGTAAGCATGCTGCACATAACACAAATGTTCATCACAAAGTTTGGGATGCTTGCTGCAATAGCCCCTGAGCAACTAGATCATTGTCCTGTTGACCACTTCTATCTAGCCATCTGTCTGTGGATGAAAGGATGTGATTTTCTTCAATCTGGTGTCCATTAGTTCCCACAGACTCGACCAAAACTTCCCAACAAATCTGGTGTCTCCATCAGATACAATGGAAGTGGGTAATCCAAAATGAACCCATACATGTTGAAAGAACAACTTTGCAGTTTGTTCAGCTGTAATCTGTTTATTATAAGGTATCAAAATACACATTTTATTGAACCTATCCACAACATATAAATAGTCATGACCTTTCCTAGATTTGGGTAGTCCTCCAACAAAGTCCATGGAAATACTTTCCCAAGGATGAGAAGGAATTGATAACGGAGTGTATAAGCCTAGTTTTATATTACTGGGCTTGCTTTTAGCACACATGGTACACCCTCTTGCATATCTAGAAACCGTCTCATTCAATTTTGGCTAATAACAAAATCTTTGCAGCTATGCAAACGTTTTACTTACTCCAAAGTGGCCTAATATTAGAGAAGTGTGTGCTTCCCAAAGTATCTTTACTCTTTCAGTTTGTGGAATGCATAGCTTCCCACAATGATAGAAGAGTTGGTTCTTAATGTGATAATCCAATTCTTCTACTCGTTTTCCTTAACTTAAAGTTGCATATACATATTTGAAATCTATATCTTGAGCATATTGTTCAATGTAGCTCTCATGCAATACTAATTATGCTTAAGTATAGTGGATGCATTTATAATAGGTCTAGACAACATATCTACAACTTTATTGTGTATTCCCTTTTTACATCTGATGACTAAATAAAATTGTTGTAGAAAATCCATCCACCTATAGTGTCTTGATTGCTGCAACATAGTTTGGGAGTGTAGATATTGTAGTGGTTGACGATCAGTATATATGATTGTCTCTTTTCCCATTAAGTAATGTTTCCACTTTTTCACACTATGTACTAATGCATACAATTCTTTATCATATGTTGGATAGTTAACTACTGCAGAATTAAATGTCTCAAAATGATAACATATGGGTTTACTGTGTTGTATTGACACTGCTCCCATGGCCTAGTCACTAGCGTCTGTTTGGATCTCAAATGGTCTTTGAAGATCTGGTAGTGCTAGTACTGGTGTTGTACTAATCTTTTCTTTCAAGGTGTCGAAGGCTTTCTGTTGTTTGCCTCCCCACTGAAACACCTCGTTCAATCCTGTCAAAGCATGTAAGGGAGCTACAATTAAGGAAAAGTTAGAAATGAACTTTCTCCAATATTGTGTTACTCCTAAGAAGCTTCTCACTTTTGTAGCAGATTTGGGTTTAGGACAATTTATAATGATTGCAACTTTAGAGGGATCTATCTTTAATTCACCACCCCCTACTATATGTCCCAAATAATTCAAAGATGTTTTGCCAAATTCACATTTTGAGAGTTTAACATAAAGTTTTTCTGTTTTCAAAACATCTAGTGTCTGCTTAACATGCTTTAAATTTTCTTCCCATGTTTTGCTAAATATAAGAATGTCATCTAGATATACAATAACAAAATCATCAAGAAAAGGTCTGAGTACATCATTCATTATTCTCATGAAAGTAGCAGGAACATTAGTTAAGCCAAAAGGCATAACCAACCACTCATACAATCCCTAACTTGTTTTGAAAGAAGTCTTCCATCCATCTTGTTTTGCAACTCTGACCTAATGATATCCACTATGCAAGTCTAACTTGGAAAAATAAACAGCTTCCTTTAACTGGTCTAATAGATCATCTATGCGAGGAAGGGGATAACAATTTTTTATTGTTGTCTTATTCAGTGCTCAATAATCAATGCACATTCTCCACGAGCCATCTTTCTTTCTCACCAAAACGATTGGTGACCCACATGGTGATGTGCTAGGTCTGATGAACCCCTTATCAAGAAACTCCTGCAACTGCTTCTTGATTTCTGCATTCTCTGAAGTGGACAACCTCTACATCCCAATGTTAGGCAATGGGGCATCTTGCTGCAAATTAATATCATGCACTATTTCCTTTTTGGGTGGCATACCTTTAGGTTCTTGAAACAAGATATCATACTCTGAAACAACTTTTTCTAAATCAGCTTGCTGTTTAGCATCACAACCCTCAAATACATTGGTTTTATCGGGTTTCTTTTCCTTTACAACCATCAGTAAAAATTGTTTGCATGAATTTACAATTTGTTTCATCTGCCGTGAGTTTATGAGAGTATAATTATTCTTGAGCTTATGAGCTCTTACAAAGTATTCGCTTCCATATTTAACGAGTAGATACTTGTTCTCAGCTCTATAGAAACTAGCTTTTCTATCATACAAGTAAGGACTTCCTAAAACAATTCCACATATATCTAGAGGAATTATATCTAACTAAACCTCATCTACAAATGCTGACCCAAAAGAAAAATTAAGTTTACATTGTCTAGTCACTTGTAGTTGTGCTTTATCACTTAACCAACCTAATGGGTATGGTTTCTTGTGAGGTGTAGTCAGTAATCCCAACTTCTTTACAATTGCTTCAGAGATTAAATTTACTTGTGAGCCACTATCAAACAAAGTATCAATCTTTTGATGTTTGGAAACAACTCGTATAAGGAAAAGCTTATGTCTTTTTCTCTCATTTTCTTCATCATTAATAGATTGAGCAGAATTACTAGTAGATGCTTCAAAATTTTTACCTCTTACACTTGTGGTTGCAATGGTTGTTTCATCTCCTGAGTCCAACCCCAAATCTTTTTGAATAGATGCAACAATCTTCTTCTTCTTGCCCTCGAAATTCTTAGGTCTCAACTCCGGATGCAAAATCCAACAGTGCTTATCATCATGCCCATCCTTTTTACAGTGAGTGCATGAGGACTTTGTATTTTGTGCAGTATTGGCCTTCCTTTATTTCCATTTCTATTTTCTTTTCTCCTTATTCTTACTTGCAATGGATTTGGATGATACCCCAACTCCTGGGTTCATGTGTAGCTTGAATAGATACCTCATCTATACAAGTGGGATTAAACATGAGGATATCATGCCTCATGTAGTTGTGTATACTGTTAGTG
This sequence comes from Pinus taeda, assembly GCA_000404065.3. Lineage (NCBI taxonomy): Eukaryota > Viridiplantae > Streptophyta > Pinopsida > Pinales > Pinaceae > Pinus > Pinus taeda. Next base: position 101 of record APFE030459567.1, on the reverse strand, counting down.
TCAGTCTTTACAGCCTTCCTCCAGTGATCAAATATGCTCTTACAAAGTGATTTTGAAGTGTCAAGGTCAAATTTTGTCATTTCAAAGAGTTTTCAAGCAAA